>JAKXYG010000094.1:0-16596 GCA_025895645.1 Cardicola forsteri
TTCTTCCACGTTTGTCTACGCTTGTCAAGCCATCGAAATCGATCGTTCTACATGTATAAATATGGGAAATAATGAACAGGTGACCACGTCACCAACCAAAATGAATGAATGAAAAGAATGTATTTTAAAGAATAAAATACCATTAGTAATTATGCCAAAAATGTTTTAACAAACTGCAAAGTTTGCAAAACCTTCTTAAAAACAAGAAAAGAAATATTTACAATTGTGTTATAATTAAATACCAAAGCTTTTAAAGAATATATATATATATATATAGTTTGAAATGAACTTTCCAGTTTGATAAAAAAGTAGTAGAAATAGTAGTGAGAAATTGTGTTTTTATACTGCATTTATTTTTTACTACTTTGAATGTTTTACGAGAGATTTTTTAGCAGTGGTCATTTTAGTGAAACCGAATGTGGGTCTGTATTTAGGGCTCACCTAAGTCCAAGACGAACGCTTTACGACTAGACCACTTTGGCATTTTATTATTTTTGATAACGGTAGATGAGACTAGTTTACAACTGGTGTCATATAATTAAATATGCTTCAGTAAATTAGTATTTTTGTTTAAAATAGAAATTGTATTTATTACTAAATAGTGTACTTGCATATATTTGTTTATTGCTATTATTTGTATTTATAAGCTGGTGCTGATGTTAAAGAAATGAGCGGTAAACCATATCCAAACGTATATCGTTCAAACTTTCTATCCGAATGGGATCGTGTGGCTTCTGTTCGTAAACCACTGATTGCTTCCGTTAATGGATATGCTTTGGGTGGTGGATGTGAATTAGCGATGATGTGTGACATTATCTATGCGGCTGATAATGCGAAATTTGGTCAACCAGAGATTAAATTAGGTACAATACCAGGAGCCGGAGGTACTCAACGGCTCATTCGTTCTATTGGAAAGTCTCGAGCTATGGAACTTGTTTTAACGGGTTAGTTTGTGTTAAAAGATATTTAAGTAGTGGTTGTTAAAGAATTATTTTATTTGTGTTTTTTTTTCGAAGTACACTTTGTTTTTGTGAAATGGAGGAGATTGGCTATATTTTGTATAAAACAAAGAATTTTAATTATTACGTTTAAAACAGGACTATAGTGCCGAACAATTATTTCTGATATTGGAACAAAGTTAGACAAACTTATTTTTCATAACTAACTTGTTTTATTTAAGGACTTACTAATTTTATTTCGTAGATAACTGAAGGTTGTTTTAAATAGTGAATTTTTTATTTTAGATTTAGTAAGTAGCATGTGCGATTTATTTTAAGGTATTGTTATATTGACGATTTTCAATATTAACTAGTTTGTCAAAATAATTTTTTGTGTTGCTTTGAGAAGCATGGTTTGTCGCATAATAAATATTATTTATTTTCTTGGTTAATATTTTTATTTACTTTTAGTGTATTTTTTAAATGAGGTTAGTGGATTATGCACGCCGATGTTACTATGGTGTTTTTTGAGAGATTGATCTTGTGCTGAGGTGGCACATTTGATTGGGGAGGACTATAAATGTGAGTTCTACTACTGCACCGGGTGGCCTAGTTGGTCAAGACATCAGACTGCTGTTTCACAATTATGTGTCTGGATTCTAATCGCATAATGGCAAGCTTTTCAACACTTAGGAATGAGGTTTTTAATCATACTATGAGAAATATGACATTATGCAGTAGTAATTTAGCTATTTAAAAGGAAATCTGTTCTGAATTTAGTCAATTTTGACTATAGGGCTTTCAATACTTAGATGTTGAAAAATATTTGTTATTAAATGTTTAAAAATAAAATAATATTGAGCAGTTGTAAATAGTCTTTTGTTGCTTGATATAAAAGAAATCATGTATTTTGTAAGTGATCACTTAATTGGGTGATTATTTTGATTTAATTATTTGCAGGTTATTTGTTGATATTTTTCAAGATTTAAAATGATAATTTATTCAGTATTTCCTGAATGTTTTACTAAAACCTTTTTGGCAAAGTCCTAGACTAGAGCTTGTTCTTAGTGCTGATGGTGGCACACGAACCAATGTACCAATCTAGTGCCTTAACTATTTCTGTTACTCCAGTACAATTGTGATGATGATATTTATTATTAATAGACATATTGTAAAATACAATAGGTTTAATCAGATTACGAATAGCTCTAATTTATGACTACAGTATCCGATCCCAAGTCCATTTAAGAAAGGGTAACTATAGCATAAGGTTAGCAGTCTGGTTTTTTCAAAAATAGAAATTACCAAAGAAACATTAAGAGGACGCGTTTTTAGCAAGGTACTACAAAGAAGTGAAAATGTAATTTTAATGACGGTTAAGTTAAAGCCAAGGGAAAGCTTAATATGCGAGATTTTTAATGCCAAGCGTTTTAAGTACAATCACACGAAACAATCCCGTTTCTCTATTACCTTTGTAATAATAATATTAATGAATAATCTGTGTACAACAGGTTAGGTTATTATGTAATTTAGGTGACATGATTAGTGCCCAGGAAGCTGCTGATTACGGCCTTGTTAGTCGCGTCTTTCCTGCTGACGAATTAATTCCCAAATCTTTGGAACTGGCTGAGAAAATTTCTCAATTTTCAAGTATGGCTACTCAAGCGTGCAAAGAAGCTGTCAATGCGGGTAAATTCAACACTTTTTATTGTCACTTGCAACGGTTGTTTTTTATTTATTTGTACAGTATGTGTTATAACTTTTATTATAATTATTAGTGAACAACATCATTGGGCGTTTTACGCTTTTACCTCCCATTGTTTTAAATTTGAAGTAAATCTCGTATGGGTAAAAAATATCGGAAAGCAATGAAGTTTGTGGGCTATCAGACGGCGCCCCTGTTTACAAAAATGAATAAGGTTGTTTAATTTTTTGTCAGGTAACTAATAAAGGTCACGTTATTATACCTTTTAAGTACCCTATGTGTATAGATGCACTCATCCATCATAGTGGAAGTCCAGTTATACCGTTATGCACTCGGTCTTTGATCTATATTAGTCTCAATTTAGAATGCACCACATGAAAGTACGCAGTCAGAAGTATAACCACTTGGAAATCCAAACTTTATTAGCACTAATTAAATTTTAAGAATTACTAACACATCAGCAACAACAAAAGTTACTGGTAAAGTTACATTTTTATTATTAACGCTTCTATATACAAGCGTGGTAATACCAGATCGTTTATTTTGAGATGAGACTTTTTACAAATTGTAAAGCTTCAAATCAGTTTTGATTTGTTTAGCATACGCGATCTTATTATAAGTTTGATAAGTTTTTTGTTAAATTATTAGTTTTATTTTGTTGATTTCGAAATGAAAATGTCTGAATATCTTTAGACAGTAAGTTTAAATAACCTACATATGCTTATATGGATTTTAAATATCTGAACTTGAACAACAACAACTACTACTACTACTACTAATAATAATAATAATAATGTAAATAAAATATTATGTGAACTTGTCAGTGTTTGTTCGTGGCAACCACTTTAGTTTATTGTTGACCTATCTACATACATGTTATTGATCACATTTCATTATAATCGAACATTTTAAATTGATTATTTGGACTAAGGTAATTTAAGTTTTCACTTAATGTATAGTTTAATCCAAATTATAATTTGATATTAACAAGAAGCATGATCCATTTTTAACTATCAGTAAGCCGTTAGACCTACATTTGGCAAGAATGGATTTGTTCAAGATATCGATGTTTTTGAATTCCTTCAACATAGGTTACTTTTCACTTCAGAATAGCTCATCAGCAAGATCTCCGTTTTTGAATCTAAAGAAAATGTGTTCAGTCTTCTGAACATTGACTTCTCTATAAGATGATCTAACAATATCACTGTTGAAAATGACACACACACGAACGCAGACAAATTAGTAGAGCAGTTGATTCTACGCAACTCCATTTTCCTAGCCAATGTACCCTTGAGAGGTCCTACTGTTGAAGGAACCGGCCATTTGATTGATTGATTTATTTTTATTTTAAACATTATCTCTTATCTACTTTTAACACTAAGTAACTAGTGAGCAGTGAAATTCATACAACACAACTGGGGATTTTTTCTCATGAATGATAACTATTAATTTTTATTTTCTATTTAGTGTTTACTACTTGAATGTTTTACGGGAAACAATTTTTAGCAAGTGGACATTTAGTAAAGCCTTAGATTATGGCTTATTTTTGTACTGGTGATGAGACTCGAACACATGTTTATCCAGTTTTGAGTTCAATACTTTAACCACCCCCAACACATTGATTGATTTTTAGTTTTATGAGCATTTATTTTTACAAATTTTGCTGTTTATGTTTAAATTGTTACTAGCAATTTAAAGTAATAATTATCTAGATTTCAAATAATTATGACACGGTATTGCTATAAAAATATTTGAAATGATAGATGCTAATGATTCTGTAGATTTGAGTGATGCTTATAAAATCTCAATTTTAATTATGGTGATATCCCTGAGTGTTACCTTTACATGTCGTATCCTATACTAAATATGTTAAAGCACCTAGACTAACACAGCCGAAACCGAGTATATAACAGTACAAATAGGCTTTTGCTTTACTGCATATGTGCAAGCATACACCCAGGTTACTGAAAAGGTATCTTACGGTATACTTGTGCCTTATGAAACCGTAAACGAAATAACCCTGACACAAAGTCAATCTTTGCGAACGGTAGCACCATTACGAGTATAATTGTTATGTTTATAAACCATGGTAGTAATTTATTAATTAGTTTTATAAATAAAACAAAACAATTAAAATTTTTAAATTCGAAATAATTTAGGTAAATTATTTACGAATTATTTAAAAAATACACAATAATATATTTTGAACATAAAAATTTAAAAATATATCTCCTGATCAACAGTCATATATCGTAGTTTAGTGTTGTTTTTTACATTTGAACACTTGATATTACCTTTTTATTTTCAGCTACTCATAAGTAATATATACATCAATATACATTAAAACACTATTTTTTGTACGTTTTAATTACTTTTATGATATAATAAATTTTTTTCAGTGAATCATAACTTTGCTCAGTTACAATCCCGATGGTTATGCGCTAACAAGTTAATTTTCGAGGTGTAGGATTACCCATTCTAGTTGAAGCCTTTATTAGAGAACTTATCATTTTTTTGTCTAACATCATTTTTCGTATAACAACCAAACACACAAAAGATATGTAAATTTTAACGTTCATGTTTATTTTGTTTAGCCTACAATATGACGCTTACTGAGGGTTTACATTTTGAGAAACGTTTGTTCCATGCGACATTTGCAACTGTAAGTTTTCGAATAATTTTATTTAAAATATCGATATATTGTTTACTGTATGTTCAAAATCAATTTTTTTGATGGTTTTATTGATTGATTCATTTTGGTTAGTGACGTAGTCACCTCTTTATTATTTCTGTATTTGTATAGTATATTGAACAATGGACTCCCATGACTTTATAAACATAATAAATATAGAAGTATAAGAAAAATTTTTTGGTTAATTGATAGCATCCTGTTTGCAAAGATTGAGGAGGCCACCTGATTTTGTGTTACGATGATTTCCCTTACTTTAACTGCATAAGTATAACTTAAGATACCTTTTTAGTAACCTGCATATATGCTGGCAATCACCTAGTCCAGTTATACCGCTGTGCACTCGGTCTTTGCTGTGTTAATCTTGGATGCACCACGTGACGGTAGCAGTCAGGGAAATCACCATTGTTTGAAATTGAAACTGTATAAGCTATACTTAAATCCTTAAGATAATATGCATTCTTTTTATATTTATTTTTGTTTGTCAACTGTGTATATAGACATTCATGCATAAACTTTTGTTTAAACAGAGCGATTGTAGAGAAGGGATGAAGGCTTTCATTGAAAAACGTGATCCTGTTTTTACCGATTCGTAGCTCTTTTACTGATCAAGTGCTGTTTGTCGAAACATTTTCAGGACAACGACGTACAGTGCGACATGTCATATTTTGATTTTGATTTTAAAATAGTTTGTCTATTTTTTTATTTCAATATATATAATAAATCTTTTGCTTTAGATTTTTAATCATACATGCAGTTGCAGAAAATGGCAGTTAATGCATACAAACAAAATACATGCTGATGATCCTGAGGAAATTAGTAATGTTTATAAAATGTTAAATATCCAAAGATGTTGACAATCCTGATTTTGTACCTCTATATGAAACATCTTGAAATCAGACTAACAACGATCAGATGCTGAGTACATAGTGGTACAACTGGGCTTTTACACTTGCGGATGAGTGCAAGATACGGGTCTGTTTTTAGAAGGTATTTTAAGGTATATATATATATATATACGTTGGTCTAAGGGAGATAAATATAAATATGACATTTATCCTAGTCAAAGATTTTACACTTTACATTACGAAGGGGGGAGAGACTCTTACCTAAGGCATCCACAGGTGGCGGATAGTGGAATGGTTTTTAACAATAAATGTTAGCCGTGAATAAGGCTGTGTCAAATAAGCGGTCGCGAAATAAACAGATACTCTGTCATTAAGGTGACAAGAAGGCAACAACGGTTATAGGTGTTACCCTGAATATTATCACTGAGCAATCTTATTTATGGACAGCACTGATTAGGGCTTAGAAATTGCTCGTCTTCTCACCTGCATGGATGACCGCTGTTAATTGGTCTATATACTCGAGGCCAAAACTTACAAAAGTCGATTAAATGCCGTGATTAACAGGGCAAATTTTGATGGCCAAATACAGAAAACACCATTCTCAGAGTTTAACCAAGGTGGAGTGTGACTCATGACTCTACTGCTTGCTCTGCACAGGTTATTAAATCCGCTTATTGTTGGTTTATGGAACGTGCGCTTACTGTCTACACTGACTGCACGAGATTGTGTTGCTTCTAAACCTAACCGTTTAAGAAACCTGTTATTCAGGATTTTTTTGCTATCAGTTTACCCGCTAAATAGGGTGTTGCGATCATTCGTCCTCAAGTGGTGACGGGAAATTTTAAGGCTAGACTAAATCCCGTTTGTTGCTCAGCAGTTAGCAAATGGATGGTAATGATTCTGAGGATCTGGGTAATGCCTATAAAGTCTCGATTTCCAATGATGGTGATATTTCTCACTGTTCGTTCTCCACGTGGTACATCTTGGACTAGGTGCTAGAATGCATCTAGACTAATAACAGCAAGACCGAATATAACTGGGCTACCGCTTTGGCGGATGGGTGCGAACATGCACGCAGGATACTTAAAAAGTATCTTAAGATATACATATACCATATGCAGCCGTTGGGCTAATGGAGATAATCCTGACAAAATCAGGCGGCCTCGTCAGTCTTCGCGAACAGTGGTGATATCATAATTATGCCGTCTACCAGTCAAGAATTTTTGTTATTTTATGTTTGTTACACCTATCAAGCCATCGAAGTCGATCGTTTATAATTATGGAAAATAATGAAGAGGTGACCACATCACTAACTGAAATTAAATGAATGAATCTGCGTTACTTAACAACTTAACTATTACCATTCTCAAATTAATTGTGGTCATGTCTCTTGTAACGTTCTCATCAAATAGAAACATACGAACATTCCACGGCTGCAGTACTGGAACCCAAAATGGAAGTGATCATAGGTTATTATAGTGCACTTTTTCACTTAAATTTTCAATCAAATGAGAGTACTTCAATTGTCCAGATTACAAATCTATTAAAAATACTTTCCAAATTTAGGAGTCCTTTAAAAAAAGCATATTGAAATGCTTGTGCTTGGGTACATTTTAATAATGTAGAACATTAATAGGAGTTACTCATTCAAACTAGATACAACTACTAGGATGTTAACGACCCACATTTCAGCTTTCCATTTCCACATTAATATCACAAGATGAACCTTAGAATAAAGATCAACGTGGTAAATTGGATAAGGACAATAAGAAAATACAAGAATACACTACTAACTTCAACTATGATCAAGGGAAGTATTAGTCACATATGTTTGAGCATTTAGAAGATGCTTCAGTGCATAACAATACTCAAACCTTACTTAAAAAACATCAATAAACTATAAAGGTCATTCCTTCTATTGTCAATGTCCATCATTGATTACTGCAAGTCAATGGACATCATGTTTTGTAAAATTACTAAACTCCACCAAGCAAAAAGCGATTAAAACTTCTATTCTACCCTATGAACTCTCCCGATCCTCAATACTTAGTTTCAATAGAAGTCTCCTTTGACGGGGAAATGCTTTTAGCATGTTAGCACTTGAAAGATGGAAAGGCTCTTTCTAGGGAACCGTAAATACAGTGAACCTCTTCTAAGACTAAACAATTATCGTTTGCTTTACATTGAACTTTTCATTATTCAGTATTGTATATATTAACGATCTTATTGTTATATTTTGTCCTCAAAATATCAAAATGTTTACAATATCTATTTATTTATTCATTTTACGTAGTCACACCTCTTCATTATTTCTACATTCGTATACATATTAAATGTTTGACTTTGGTGGCTTAAAAATCGTAAACTTAGAACAAGAACGAAATTTCTTGGCTAGTAGACGGCATCTTTGTAACGGTGTGACTGTTCGCAAAGATTGATGAGGCCGCCGAAGCGGCACCACCTGAATAAAATGCACCTAATCATTTAGACTAACACAGTAGGAACCGAGTGCATAGCGGTATAACTGTATAGGATGTAATGCGTGACGTAATCTATGTAGTTAATGTATTTTAAGGACTACAGTTTATCAAATATAAACAGACAGTTGATATCACAATTTTTCGTTCTCCAAATCCAAACAGTCACTGTAACATTTTCATCTTTTTAAACATATATAGTTGTATTAATCAAAATCATAATTTTTAAAATAGTTTAAACAATAAATTTGCAATGCAAAGTGTTACACAGTAATAGTCAATCAATTTATTGTGTTTTCCACGTCTGGACAAATGTCGGCCACATTATCGTCCATAGCCCACGGCTGGACTTTTCCATTAGTCATCCATAAGTTCATGAAGGCACAAAACGCCGAAAACGCGGCTATTGTACAAAATATTAACATCCAGTCGTACTTGTTAGACTATAATTGTAATGTAAAGATAGGTGAAGATAGATATAAGAGCTCAACTTAAATACATTGGCACAAATTAATGAAGATCTATTTGTCGGAGCGCTAGAATTGAAACTGTGTTGAATCCAACTATCGGCATTAAATACGGGCCTTCCAGAAATTTCCTAAATGTTTACTTGCTGAAAAATGAGTTTTTCGTAAAACATTTAGGCAGAAAAAATTAACATAATTTAGGCTTTAGTGTTGTTGCAGTCCACTCCTATGATATAAGAGTAGCATATTTCAATTAGATAATATAGCAAAGTAGAAAAACGTTTATCAGTAAATGGATATTCAACAAAGCTCGCATTTAGTAGACCGCTGGTGAGATTATGAACTTACTCAACTACAACTCTAATACTTTAGGCACCCCCCTATATACATATATATATATATATATATATAATATATGTAGCTGATACTTATGTTTTCTAACTTCCCTCTGTCTTAAAACAGTACTAATTTAGCATGAAATACATGTACAACAAACTTACACTATTTTTTGTTACAAAGCTGATAAAAATGGGTACAATTATTCCTGGTATAGTTCCAATGGTGTTGGTTATCGAAACGATGTTAGCTAAAAATATTATTACACTTATTATTTTTCTCATTTTTGTTAAATTAGACACAAAAAATGGCGATATCTTCTGATACTAGTTGGCTTTGTCATATTGATTGCCATGTCAACTACAATTGATTTTAGTTATAAAATCATCTATATTATAAGTTTAAAAATTAATTAGGTTAGCAGTGATTCAACTGTTGTCTTGTAATCAGACGTTTTAGCCAGACAATGGTCCTTCAATTAAACGTAAGTAGACATAAATTTCAGTATTATCGACAGCACTAAATGCGGACCCTCGTTAGGCATCGCTAAAAATGTTTCTAGTAAAACATTCAAGCACTAACAACCAAATAAATAAAAATTGAGGAACTTAATAATTTTTATCTTTAGATTGACTGTATCGTAATTGATTGTATCGTGTTTACATACAATTTGAAATGTAATTGCTAAGCTATTTTATGTGTTGTTTTGATAACAATGACAATAGTAACGGTGATTTATTCTCGTTTGGACTAAGCATTATGATATTTTGAAAAAATTGATATGATTTTTATCATTGAAATTCGATTGCATAAATATTCTTACTGTCGAATTGGAAGAAATCATTAGAAAGTTAAACTGGAAACTTGGATGGGCATCACAGACACCTAATGCAAGCACGCGTTTCGATTTGCGAAATGTCCATTGACTTCACCGTAGCCACTTCCAATTCCGGTTGAGAAAGAAGGAGGGCTAGAGTACAAGAGTAGTAGTCTGGTCTCTTTAAATGCAAATATGCTGAAAAAACAGCAATTGTAAACGTCATTTTAGCAAATTACAGTTAAAGGTCAAAAGAAAGTTCAATCTTTGAAATGCAGAATCTTTGTGGAAAATCGTTAAGTTTTACGGAATACCGTTAAAATATGTGAATATTATGCGTTCGCTATACCAAAATTCAAGTTGCTGTGTTCGAACAAAAAGTGGTCATACTGCTATGTTCGAAATTGTCACGGGAGTACGTCAAGGATGTATTTTGTCACCGTTTTTGTTTCTGCTGGTAATTGATTTTATTATGACTCAATCCATGAAAATTTGTCTTATGGTATCAAATGGAACCAAGGCAGATTAACGGATTTGGATTTTGCAGATGATATTGGTCTACTCAGTGAAACCCCAGAAATGATGCAAAATATGACAACACGACTCAGTGATATCAGTTCTCGTATTGGCTTACGGATTAATTGTTCAAAGACAAAAGTGTTGTGCATATAGTCAAACAATGATTTGCCCATCAAAATTAGTGGACAAAATATTGATACTGTTGATTCCTTTACATATCTGGGAAGCATCATTGGTAAAGACGGACAAACCGAAATTGATGTTAAAGCCAGACTTGGTAAGGCAATGTCAGTCTTCAATAAACTCAAATCAATATGGTCATGTTCTTCCATTCGCCTAAAGACAAAACTTCGTTTGTACGCATCAATAATCATTCCTACGGCAATATATGGGAGTGAAACGTGGAAACGTACGGATAAGATTGATAAGATGGTGGATGTATTTCATCGCCGGTGTCTTAGAAGTATTTTAAAGATAACTTGGCGCGATCACATTTCAAATGATGAGATCATGAGAAGAAGTGACTCTCGTTCACTCCATGACATCATTACAATTAGACGAAGAAAATTACTTGGTCAAATTCTACGTTTACCGCCCAGAACGGTTTTGGAATGAACAATTGTAAATTGTAAAAGAAAGGTTGGCAGACCAAAGAAAACTTGGCTAAGAACTATTTGGGAAGATCTAATTGAAATGAATGTTTCATGGGCACAAGCAAAACGTTTGACAGAATGTTCAAATACATGGAAACATTTTGTTGTCTCATGTTCTCTTTGAATTACGAGACTTTGATGTTAATTTTTGCTGTAATTGTTATCTTATTGCTTATTTTTTAAAGTAAAAGGGTTTTGTAAATAAACATTTAAGAACTTACACTGGTATAGATGTAAATACTATATAATTTCTGTATTTCACATTTAAGCAAGCCGGAATATGTTATAACTAAACATTATATAATTTTTATTAAAATACTAATTACTTTTTTCTCTTTATATTTGGTACATTAAGATTGCTTAATTATAATTAGATTTTTTTTGTTTTAAGTGTAACCAACAATTTAATATTATTAGTATTACTGTTATTTTTTTCTTATTATTTTGCTTTAATAGATTACTTATTACGTATTGTATAATAAAATTACTCAATGACCATGTTATGATAAAATATAATAATTTGAACATTGTTTTTTTTTGGTTTTAATTTTTTGATCATTATAAAACTGTATTCTTTTCACTTACAATAATAATAGAAAAATATTTGTAAAATATTTTAAAATATATCTAAACTAATGACATTAATGATGATAGTAATAATAAAATAAAGAATAAAAAGAATTACCTTAATAGTAATATTAATTGTTACTATTATTATTATTATTATTATTATTATTATTATTATTATTATTATTATTATTATTATTATTATTATATAGTAACAATAACAATAATATTAATAAAAGTGATAATAGTAATAATATTTATAATAGTTAATTTCTTACCCAGTTAGACTACCTGTCGTAATATTTGTATCTGCATTCATACATTCGCGTTGCTTGGCTGACTGCAAAAATGTTAGAAATAAAATAGAACATGTACAACTCCTGAAGCAATTCTTACATTTAACGTAATTATCTAATTTCCAATTTTCTATACTCCATACTATTTTTTATGTTTAGAATGAACATTGAAAAATAAAGATTGATTTTAACATTATATTACATTATTGTTATCCATTAATTTCTTTAGTAATTATAATTTACACAAGTTAACTTTTGTTTTATTCTAATATTTGCCATCATTTATTGTCTCATTTTTTCCATATTTCCAAATCACCTCAAACAAATTTTAAAGATAATTTTTACAAAAATTAATAAAGCAACTTAATTTTTTGCTAAGTTTGAGCTTAACAGCTGCACATATTTTACGTATGCCTCAAGATAACTTTTAAGCAACCCCTTTTGAAGATATTTTTGCATTTATTCACTTAAACATAAACCTATATTGGTCCCACTGATTTGTTATTTTTAGAAAGTTCTTTTTTAAATTGGAATAATGTGGCGTGGGATAAATTCAAATGTTTTTCAGCATTGCTTGCTAATTATGATAATCATTTTACGTAAATAATTATATTAATCATAATTATACCTAAACAATAATTATCAATGGGTTTTTAAGGGATTAAATTTATTCTAGTGCTAATAAAACTTACATTTCGGATATTTTTAATTGCTTCGGACAACAGCTCTTTTTCTTTATCTTTTATCCACGGATGACAAAGCGGATTGTTGTGTACGACTAAAGACTAAATCACAGCAAAAGCAATATTGGCTAATCCGAATGTATAGAACACCCTAGGTCAATTCGATACATAGTGGGGTTTATATGTTACGGGATCATTGTAATCTATTATTGGACGAGCTATAAAACCAGCCAAAACTTGACTAGTCACAATTCCAATTTAAAAACCTGAAATTCAAATCAAACTATTCAAAGTTTTGATTTTTAGATAATTGTAGATCCTAGGGTACAATTGTTTAAACTTATATTTAACCAATAAAAAAATTTGGAATTCGTAATTAGGTTAATTGTAGGTTTATTAAGAATAGACACTTTCATTATTTATAATAACAGACTAATACAGATAAAAAAGAGATATTTGAAAACCAACAAGTTTTACTGGGTAAGACATAAAATTGAAACAAGATAAACACAGTTTTACATGCTTTGAGAAACACACAACAACGATGTTGTTTTGCGTAATTGCCCTTTCTACTAAAATTTTTGTTTGATTTTATGTAACATTTAAATTGATTAGATTTTTCGAAATGGTTTTTGATAATTTTCAAATGCACAGAATTTTGAATTATACCTTTCCATTATTCATTGTTTCCATAATAATACTCCAGCTGAAATATCGCACTTAAAAATATCTTAAAACATTCCAATACTATATTTAACTATCCGGTAGATAATCAAAATGTTTGTGAGCACTCGCGGTTTTAGTTGGAAAACGTTAGATTATTTTTACGTTGATTGCGTATGATAGATTTTTTTCCGTGTGGTAGAGTGTGTAGAGTACTTGATTCAAAATTGGGTGAACATGAGTTCGATCCCCACTATCGGCACTAAATAAATTATAATATTATATAATTTCATTGATTAAAATTACATTGTCTGTAACATGTTAAAATTTCAATTACGATATTAACAGAATACGCATTACTCAGCTGCTTTCAATTTTGTTAATTGCAAAATTTATTAATTAACACTGGGATTCCTTTCAAACTTGTTAATATTACAAAACCTTGTACGTGCCAAAACGCAGTGGAGATTGTTTAACTGGTTCTAACTCAACGTCCGCCAAAAATAGTAATTAATACAATTTTATTAACATCGCTCAATTATTAAAAAACAAAACTGCCAATATTTTACAATAAATTTATAATATACAAACAATGCAGTTTTATAACAAAGACTAATTAAAACAGATTTATAAAATGCGATTTAATCATTACAAAACGCTTCGGATAAATATCGTTTTTATCTAAACATTAAAAAACTGGTTTTTGCAAATTTACATTTCTAAAATATAATTATTGTAATTGGAAATCTACTGCCTGTACATAATAAATTTAATTATTTCTAATTTTTATTTACTGCGAACTATTTGGCGTCATATGTATCTTTTGACAGTAGATAGTCCAAAAGTTTTCAGAATAAAAATTATTATTATTATTAAAATTAGAATTTATATAATAGTCTAATGTATTTGATTTTATTAAACGCTTGTAACACTATGACTCTTATTTAAACAAATTTACAAAAACTTGCTTAATTTAAAGAAAACTGTTAACAATTTACTTGTTTTTATTTATCTATTTTTATTAACTGCAATTAATTTTAAGTTAATTTAATATAAGAAAGTATATAAACATTTTTAATACATGTAACTTATTATATATTTTTAGTAATCTAAATAATTATGTTCTAGGTTATAATTTTACACAAGCATGAACTCAATTATTTTCTGAATAAAAAATTAATAGTTTACTGGCTTTTGAAAATTTTAAACTTACATAAATAAAGATAACCGATGTATAATCTTTTTCTAAATAATGTATTTAATAATATTAAATAACTTATTTTAAAACATTTACAATACTGGATTTCATTAACTATTTAAATTATAAATAATTTATTAACAAAAAGATATTTTAAATCAGTAGCGTTTTTTTATTTTAACATAAAATGCTACAAATAATTTTAAATATTTCAACTAACTAATCACACATTCAATACGTGTTTCTATTAAATAAATTGTAATTTAAAAATGTTCTAATCTTAATCTACAAAACTATTATCTATTAGTATTTTTTACAAAAACATTAGTTGGTATATAATAGTATATAATTAAACTAACATAAGAATACCAAAGTGTTCTGGCGGTACAGAGCTCGATTTGGACCTGTGTAGGCATAAGTTCAAATCCCACCACCGGCACTAAAATGCGGACCCACGTTCGGCCTCGCTAAAATATCCACTGCTAAAAGATGTTCGCCGTAAAACAGTTAAAGAAGCAAACATAAATAAAAATAAACAAAATAAAAAACAAAACATCATTTTTATAAAAAAACTTAATTAAATTATTTTTTTTAAATCTTTTATTTATTTTAATTAGTATGTATAAATAGAATTTTACTATGTATTATATAAAACATTTAATTTTTAATTTTATTAAAAGCATTAATTATTTAAGTCCTTAAAATATCATAAATAAATAAAATATCCAAAATAAAGGTAAAATAAACAAGATAAGAACTATTTAATGTAATTAATACTTTATGTTTATCAATTATAAAACAAAATTATTTAAAATACAAAACTTTTAAAAACGAAACAATTTAATATAGTTTTGTGTTACTAAATGTTTTTGTAGTTTACACAAGTATATTCTATTATTTTTAATCAATATTGAAAAAACATTTGCAAGTAAATCATACATATTATTTTTGTTTATTTTATATTTACTACTTTGAATGTTTTATAAGAAATATCTTTCAGCAGTAGACATGTTAGCAAAGCCGAACGTGGGCCCCCACATATTACCGGTGGTGAAATTTGAACCCATGCCCACCTGGGATCAAATCAAGCGCTGTACCGCTAGACTATCCAGGCATATATATATATGTACTTACCAGTGAATACAAAAGAAACAAAACGACTTCTTTCCAATGACGGTGTCCAAAAACTGATAAATCATAATATAGCTGGTACAAGCACTGACTAATAAATGTAAAAATTATATATGCATATATATATATATATATATATATACTGTTCATTGTTTATATAAAAATTAAAAATAAATGTAATATTTACTTGCATTACTCCTTTTGTAATCTGTAAAACAATTAATAAATTCAAATTAAATAATACTGTAACTGGTGTAATGCACTCTAATATTCCACAAACTAATATTGAAATAAATAATATCCACTTGGGTCCATAAATGTAGGCTAAGGAACCAGCTAAAATAAAATATATAAATATGCATATATATTAATATATATTACTATTGTTAATTAAAAAAGTTAATGTCATTTTATTAAATAATATTCAAAGTTACATATATACACATACAGCTACTACAAAAATTAACGCAAAAATTTATAAGAATATCAAATCTAAATTAATTTGTTATGTCCGATTGTTTTTTCGTAAAAATAATTTTTAAAGATTTCAAATAAAAATTATAAAACAAATTGAATAATTTATTATTTACGTTTAACCTTGAGATTCCG
>JAKXYG010000686.1:0-106601 GCA_025895645.1 Cardicola forsteri
GAGTTAGGCTCGGCAACACGTTGTCTACCCAGTGCAAAATAACATCAGGTGTGCCACAAGGATCAGTCCTAGGTCCTCTACTTTTCATCTTGTTTGTCAATAATTTATCTGCAAAAGTTCGATCAAACATTCTGCTGTATGCGGATAATGTTAAAATCTGGGGCACAAACCCTAAACTTTTGCAACAAGATATTAATAATATCTATCTTTGGTCGGTTAAAAATAAGCTTCCTTTAAATTTAGAAAAGTGTAAGCATATAACTTTTGGACGATCCTCGAAAGTGACATTTATGATTCGGGATAAATTTATTGCAACAGTAAAAGTAGTTAAAGATTTGGGTGTTACATTCACGTTATCCCTAGTCTTCACATTACATCACAAATTAGCGACCCAAAAATGTTTTAGCCTGATTAAGTTTTTTGGACGCATTTTAGGTAAAATTCTGATAGACAGCCTTTGACTACTATTTATGTTATATATAAGACCACATTTAGAATACTGTATCTAGGTAACTGCCCAACTGACCAACACATGCTCTCCAATTTCATTTAATTTCTAATTTACTCTTTCACTTTTCTCTACCATGCTATTATTACTTTTTCTCTCACAATTATTTATTTTTCTTGTCCCAGTTTTTTCCTCCCTCTTTATTCTACCCGATTTTAAATTTTTAGTTACTTTGAGAACCGAGGATTAAAAGGATAAAGTCCTACGCACCTCGTGTACCGTTCTGATCCTGATACTGTAAAAAGTTTTTGTGTAAACTGAAATTGGGATAAAACTTATAATAATTTTAAATTTACATGCAATTAATTTTTTAAACAATGTTTTTAATGTTTTTTTTTATTAAAGTTTTTTATAAATACATATAATTTTATGTTAATAATCATTATGTGTACCTTGATTGTTTTAGTAATTAAGGATATATTAATCAGCGATTTTGAATATTGCCCCTTGACGATTATACGTAGGTTTGAACATGGTTTCGGTGCCGCAGGCTGTAAATGTTCATAGCACCAGTCAGATGACTGATAATTTGAGTAGAAATGAAATTTTAGGGTGGGTTAATCAATGTTTGGATGGAAATTACACAAAAATAGAAGAGTTATGCACAGGTACATTGTTTGTTTCTAATTGATTTCTGCAGGAGCCGTATATTGTCAGCTGGTTGATATGCTTTTTCCAGGTTTCGGAATATTTTAATCTTTTATTTTTGTAGGTTCTCTTGTGTTTAAGAAGGTAAAATTTAATACGAGATTGGAACATGAATATATTAATAATTTCAAAGTACTTCAATCTTTATTTAAAAAACATGGTGTTGACAAAGTAATTATTACTTATACTTTATCAAACCTAGATAGGAAGTTCCTATTGAAAAATTAGTTAAAGGAAAATTTCAAGATAATTTCGAATTTGTTCAATGGTTTAAAAGATTTTTTGACGTAAATTACGATGGACATCCTTATGATGCACTGGCTGCAAGAGGTGGAGAAAGAATTGTTGGAAATGCGAAAGGTGCAAAGTCTGGTTTAGATCAACCTCGTAGTAATGCTCCTTATGTTCGTTCCAGTGGCCCGAAACAAGGTTAGTTTAATGTTAGTTGCAATGCTAACCAGTGCTATCAAGTATATTTGAATGAGTGACACCGTTGATATATAGTAGTTGGTATCACATTGATTGTTACTAGTTTGGTTATTATTATACTGGAAAATAGCTGTGTAGTGGAGAATATAGATTTTTGGAATTTAATATTATTAAGAAAACGAATTATTTAGATTTAAATACGTTTTATGTGCCAATAGGAGTCAATAGTGATATATATATATATATATATATACAATAACGGAGGAGATTTTACGGTTTATTTACAAGATTTGATGTAATTAACTACTGTTTCTACAGCTTAATTTTATTGTTTTTGTGGGCACATTAAGTTAAAATTATTTAATTAAAGATTTGAGGGTGTTGCATAAACTGATTGCAAATGTTCTATTTTTATGAATTTTTAAAATTTTTGCTGTGGATATAATTACTGCATTATACTTATATATATATATATATATATAGTGGTTTGGTGTTTGAGTATAACATTAATTGGTTATTGTAAGTCTTTAAAGTATGGTGGTGTGCAAAGTTGATTATTGATAACGGTGAGGATGAGAAATGTTTTTTATGTAATCGAAATTTGTTTCTTTAAGCCAATACTTATAAGAAAAGTTTATTTGAGGGACTGGTTAGAATAAGATACAACCTTGTTTATGCTTGTTTGATTTATTTATGTTAATATTCATTTTGACAAGTTTAATTTTTTTGGTAAGGTCATTTATTGTGGTTGGCGAAGTAGTCAAATTTTCGTTATTTCTGTTTGTACAGCATGTGGCATACGTATACCTTGAAATATCCTCGAAATATACTTACATCCGTCTAGCGAAATTAAAGTCTAGTTATACCGCTGTGTACTCGGTTCCTTCAGTGTTAGTTTAGGTGTCTGGGTACACCTAGTTTAGGACGTTCTACGTGGAAGTAACAGTCAGGAATATCACCATCATTAGAAATTGAAATATTGTAAACAATATTTAAACCCCCAGGATCATTAATTAATCAACTGGCTTCTTTTTGGACATGTTTTTTTGGGATAGTACAAAAGGTTTAACAAACTAGTATTTAATTAAATTTGTTTACAAATTTTTTCCATTGAAATTATTAAGTTTTTTGCTAATAGTGATTTTCGTGTTTTATTTTGAGTGAAAATATAGTTATATGTGATGTTGATTGGAAAATTTTTAGTTGTAACAACTTTGCGAACAAGCCTTCCTAATAATAATATTACTGGCACACCATCTAACAATCAACATTCAGCAGGAGATACATTAGATTCCCTTAAACTCCAATTGGAACAGTTATCTTTAGAGGTTTGTTTGTTTTATATGTTTAATATATTTACTAAAACATCCTTTATCGAACTTTTTTGAATAAGTGCAATCTGTAATTCAATGGTGGTGATATTCCTCACTGTTCCTTCTCCATGTGGTGCATTTTGGACTAGGTGCTTATAGGCATATATACTGATAACAACAGGAATCGTGTATACAACCGTATAACTGGGGTCCCGCTTCGGCGGATGGGTGTAATCATACACTTTAGGTACTTAAAAGGTATCTTAAGGCTGTGTGGTCAATAAGTAATTTGGACAGACATTGTCGTGTGCAAACTGAGTCGTTTTCTTTATACTAAGTTTCTCCACCCAAATTAATTACTTATTTGGGTATTCGATTGCTTACTCCTTGTAGTTAGTAGAGTTTATTGAACAAGTTTGATTGGTGAATAAAATTAACATTTATAGTCAGTATACCTGAAGTGCGTGTATACATACTCCCACTGTGTAAAAGCTAAAGCCAAGCTACACTACTGTGTACTTGGTCCCTGATAATTTTCAGTTTCAATTCAGGAAGCATTGGATGTTGGAATCATTATTGGAAATTGGCATTTTATAAACATTAATTTAATTCAGATGTGTTAGTAAAACAATTTGGTTATGAGCATGTTTAATATTTGATGTAATTGATTTTTGTAACAGTAACTATATATATATATATATTGGTTGGTGAAGTGGTCACCTCTTCATTATTTCCCATATTTATACGACATGTAGAACGATCGATTTCGATGGCTTGACAAGCGTAGACAAACGTGGAAGAATAAAAAAGTTTCTTGGTTGGTAGACGGCATCCTTGTGACGTCGCCACTGTTCGCAAAGATTGACGAGGCCGCCTGATTTTTTGTCAGGGTTATCTCCCTTAGCCCAAGGGCTACATATGGTATACGTATACCTTTAGATACCTTTTAAATATCCTGGGTGTATGTTCGCACCCACCCGCAGTAGCGGAAGCCCAGTTATACCGCTGTGCACTTGGACCCTGTTGTTATTAGTCTAGATGCCTAGGGGCACCTAGTCCAGGATGCACCACGTGGAGGACTAACAGTCAGGAATATTACCATCATTGAAAACTGAGACTTTATAAGCATTACTCAAATCCTCAGGATAATTAGCATCCCATATATATATATATATATATATATATATATATATATATATATATATATTAATTTTGTCACTATTTTAAAGCAAATAAAATACTTATTTAAAAGGTATTGTATAAATTTAAATTTGCACAAACTTGCAAATAAAATACTTATTTAAAAGGTATTGTATAAATTTAAATTTGCACAAACTTGAATTCAAGCTGTTACAGAAAATAAACTTGTACAATGTATAAATTAGTCTTCATATATACCAGTTACTTAAAGCAGTAATATTTTTATTTTAAGGCATGAGCATTTTTTTAAAAAACTAAATTCAATTTACTCATATCAGAGTTGGTTTTAAAAAACAATGTTAGTCCAACAACTTGGTCATTGTTTCTGAGATAATATTAATAACTTGGAACAATTATAATGGGAAGTGGCTATTTTAGGGTTTAATTTATTTTTCACCAAATGATTATTTGTATTGATTATTTGTATTTAAAATATATTTTGCAAATTACAGTTTCATGTTTATTTGAATATTAAAAAAGATTATTATCCTTCTTATTGACTATATATTAATAATTTTAATGTTTTTTGTTTGTTTTACATTGAAAGGCTGAAAAAAATAAGGTCACAGTTGATGGATTACTTCGTGAACGAGATTTTTATTTTAATAAACTGAGGAATATTGAAATTATATGTCAAGATAATTTAGATTTGGAAATTAGCAAACCGTTATGTGAAATTCTGTATGCAACTGAAGTATGTGAATTGTTTTATTTTTTTATTAAATGAATTTGAAAGTAGATGTTGGTTTCAATTGATAGTATATTAGTATCTATGTTTTCAGTTATTCTCAAATTAACGCAAGATGCGAAAAGCGACAATTCTTTTATATGCTGATATGAACAGAATTTTTAGTAATTATTAAAAATATGAATTTATTGGTTCCTTAAGCAAGCTCTTTTAATCGGATATCTTGCTAAATTTAGAGTTGTGTAGAACTATATGCGCCACATATGTGCATATTTTAAGAACTGTAATGCTTTTTAGTTCTTTGAGTCTACACAGAGGGTGATGCTTAAAAGATTGTAATCTGATCCATCAGTATAGAGGCGTAGCTTTTTATAATCCATTTTACCACAAATTAATGGCTGGTACAGAGTATTATTTTGATAAGAAAGAAATAGTTATTATTTAATTGCTACAATCAAATTTTACGCCTAACGTGCTTAATTTATGGCATAAATGATTATACATAGTTTTAGTGTCATGATAATGTGTAAGATACTACATTCAATTATTTTAGTCTGATTTAAACGGGATAACAATTGTCAATATTCTGTGGATTATGTTGAACAGAATTATAATTATTGTGTTTTGAATTGCTACCAGTATTTGTGTAGTCGGAAAAAGTTAATTAATAGCGTGACATTTTAAAATTGACTTTTGTTACTCGAAACAACTTTTAACACGTGTACCTTTTTAGCAGAGCTAAGCAAAGACCCGCATTAAGCGCCGGAGGTAGGGATTAAACCCATGCCTATTCATTTTTACGAAACTGTAGCAGTATGCATATATAATGATACTAATGGCTTAACTGTTTGTCAAATGTATGCGTTTATTAAATTCATACGCTTTGACGCATTCTGGAAATACGAGCAAAGCCTTAGCGTTCTACGTACGTGTCATTCATCGACTACTCTTTACCGTTTGACTCGCTAAAAAGAAAATGACTTTGGATTGCTATGTTACGTGATGGAACCTTGCTAAAAGTTGTGAATTTTTTTTGTATGTTCTGTGCAAGAACTCAACTGCCGTTTGAAATTTGTAGTGGTGTCCGTCAAAGCTGCGTGGCTGCTCTGCTTTTTGTTCAACTATGCAACTGATGCTATATTTGCCAGTATTTCTGTATAAGTGGAAGGTGTGTATGTTGGTACAATGTCTAACCGAATTGGAATATGATGACGATGCTGTACTTTTAACTGAGAATGAAGTTCAGCTGCAGCATACATTGGATTTTGTCGTGAATGTCTCCGATGAATATGGTCTGAAGATCAATCCCACAAAAGTCAGTTATCATGTTGCCTCAAGCTCCTGATGCGACGATTGTATTAAATGATGTGCTCTCCAATGTGAAGAAATGTATATATCTGGGTTCTTTGATTACTTTTGATGGAGGTTCATCTAATGAAGTAGATCGTCGAATTTGTTTAATTGTTGCTGCGTTTGGAAAATTTCCCAATCTATTTTGGAGACAAAATATCAATCTAAACACAAAGATGAACATTTCCTCTTCATTGGTTCACATAGTACTTCTTTTCGCAGCTGAAACCTGAACTCAGAGATCATGATACTCAATAAATTTGAAACAAGATATCTCAGATATATTTGGCACAACACTCATTTTGCATCTTCCATATTAAGAGATTAGACGAAAAACATAAGTGTTTTCCCAATTCGAGACAACGAAGATTGCGCTAGTTTGATCACGTTGTTTACAGAAATGCTGGTGCAATCTCACATATCGTACCTTTGACCTGTGCAAATGCCAATTGGAAGAAAAGGAAATGTGGTCAGAAACCTACTTGGATGGATGCTGTTTGGGACGATCTTCACACTATCTTGGAAACAACAGCTAAGTCAATGGACTGATATCTCTACACGTCTCCTAAAACTGTGAACAATGGACGGAGATTATTCGAAATGCTATACGAACTTGGAATTAATTAATGAAGAATTGGCTGTTTCAGTTGTTGTTTGTCACGTGTATTCTTGCTGGAATATTTTCTAAAGCAGTAGGTGACAATGGATTGAGTTACAAATGTTGTATTGAATTTGTTGGTATATTTTTGTTTCATTTAAAGGAGAAATATTTATGATGGGTTGCCGATTATTGTCTTTCCTAGGCTGTACAATAATAATAAGTATATTGGTAAATGCCTTGCTTGATTGTTGGTGAGTAGTCATAACCAACTAATTATGAAATATATAGTGTATTTAGATTTATGAGTTGCCTGAAGGCATAAAAGACGAAAGAAATGGATGAACTAACTTGCGAACATTTAATTTTAAATATTTGGTATATATATATACTTGCAAACTGATTCATTTTTCATTTATGTTTTTTAGGATGGCTTTACTGTTCCAGATAATGCAGAACCAGAAGAATTTTGAATGATTTTGGCATTTTTATTTGATGGTTGGATATTTAAAAGTATAGGTTTTGTTCAGATTATTCATATAACTCGAAACCTGTCCACATATTTCTAAATCAATTTTACTGACTGATTTGTTGCACAATATGTTCTATTTCTTTTTTTCATGTGTCTGTATACGTGTTTGCTAATACAAACTCGGTACGTTTTACCAGACTTGAATCATCCTAAACAAAAACTTCATTTTTACATGCAACATTTTTGTAATCTACAAGTCTAATTTTGTTCAACGATTTGGTTTAAATAAAAGTTTAATGCTATAGTTCTTTTGTAGATTTTGTGTATGCTTTATATATATTTTGTATCTTTATTGATTTCATGGATTTATAAATATGCTTTATTTAATTGACTTTTATTATTTGTTTATGATTTGTTTGAAATTGAATGATATTTGAGCTTTATTTATTAATTATTCAGTTTACATGTAATGATTTATAAAAGCTTATACTCTGATTTTTTATCGGGTTCTAGTCAAAGATGGTAATTTAAAATTTTAGATGACTATTATTTCTTTGTTTAAGTTATCAAGTTTTGATTGTAGCTTTACAGCGTACTCGGTTTGTTGTTATTTAGACATGATTTAAATTAGACATTTCATGTCGTTATTTGATATAAATTGGGCAAGAAGTTGTTAAATAAACTTAATAATTTAGGTCATGTGACAAAATGATACTTTTCTGATATTTTCTAGATTGGTTTTTGTGTAATTTGCATACTGAAACAATTAAGATAAGAGTATTTGTAGTAACTAAAATGAAATCTAATTTTGATATAAAGTACATTTTTGCGATTTTAAAAGTGCATTTTTATTATCTTGTTTTTGTTTATGATAACTGAAATATTAACTAATAATTTAAGTCTATTTTAATTGATGATTTATAAAACAATGTCAGTTTAAAAAAAAAACTTTTATTGTAGTTGTTCATACCTATACTTATTGAAAATACAGTTTGTTATGAAATGCACTATTTTAGTTGAAGTGAAAGTTTAATTAACCAGGTAATTTGACTGAGAACGAGCATCTTATATATTCCGATAGTTTATTAACTTTACGTTTATTAGTTTTAGATACAGATGTATCTAGACCAAATGGTTAATTATTTTACAGGAATTTATAAGCTAACTTAGCAGGTTGAACCTTTTGTAATTATTAAAGCGGATGATTATCATTATAGAGTATAATTCCTTCCATGAACTCATTTTTAGTATGTGATTGAAGAAATTGGATAAGCTTTTGAGTATCTATCTGAAACTTTACGCTTTCTAAATTTCGTATGTCGATATGGTGATTTCCCAAGAATGTGAATGATTCTGAAGATTTGAGTAATGCTTATGAAGTCCCAATTTCCGATTACATTAATATTCTTAATTCCATACCTTGGTAGTTTGCATTCTAGATCTAGGAATTGGATACAATGGCATGACTGAGCCTCCGTTTTAAGCGATGGGTCCAAACACCCATCGTACTTTAGAGATGTTCCAAACTACACGTTATACCATATGTAGTCACCTGGTTAAGAGAAAATTCTAACAAAAAATCACAGTTATTAATTTCTTTTGAACAGTGGAGCCGTCACAAAGATGAAAAATGTTTTTAGGCTAGGGAACTAAATAACTTTTCTACGTGTTGCGTGCACGGGACGTTTCGCATATACAGTGTAGTAGGTAATGAGAAGTGCTCACGAATAAGAAGTTTTTGGAGTGGGGTAGATGATCGTATTCCTAGTTTATTGATTGCGTTATAAAGATTATTGCCAAATTAACTTGTGCATATATGTACTAAAATTAAGGATTAATTTTATTTAAAAAAGCAGTTTTTCGTGAGACAATGATTTAAATTTTTATTTTCATTTAGATAAGCGATTTGAGTCTAAATTAGGTGGCTTGATCTTTTTGTAAGTGCAATTTTTGGTAATATTTTAGTCTAGTCGTTTTAGTTGTGTTCATCAGGTCAATGTTTGCCAATTTTTGAAACAGCGCTGAATTGCGTTTAATAGAATGCAGGATTTCATATTAATTTATAGCTTATATCTCTATAATAAAATATATATTATAGTTAAATAATCACTTTTTTGTGGTAATTGTTGTGGTGGCTGTAAGTTGGCAATTACACCAGATGTAGTGTATTATCTAACTGTTTTTAAGATGTATACTTTATTTTCTATACAACTTACAAATTGCTCAATGTATAGTTTGTGCATCGTAGGTTGCCATTTTGTATTTTAAACTAATTTACTCAAATATACATTGAAATTGTAGATTGCTTAGCGTCCACTTTTTAATTAGACAAATAATGATGCACAAAAATACGGGCCTTATTTGATTGCTATAAATTTTAAATATGAATGTGTACGGTGTTACTTGGTTGATTTAATTGATTTTAAATGTGAAAAAAGACACATCTATTACTATGACTGAAAGGCTTTTGAAATATTGATTTAAATGTTTGGTCCACAATTTGTATCGATTAAAAATGAAAAAAATGTGTTTCATCAGTTTAGTAGCGAAAACTTTTATTTCCAAGATTTAGACTAGCGGACACGTTTTATTTGGGCTTGGACAATCTAGCGATATTACAAACCTCGAGATATGTATAATTGTATTGTTTAAAAGAATTTACATCCAGTACGACATTTTCACTGTGCATATTTAAAAAAAATATGTTCAATTTTGAAAACATCTGAAAATAAAGATTAATTTTGGTTGAATTCATCATCATCATTGGGGATGTTTATCCCCGATGAGGGAATTTCTTTAAACAGCAACTAATAGCCCGATTGATTGTGCTCAATTTAAACCTAGCCAAGATATTCAATTTAAAAATGTCGAAGAAACTTTTGGTTGATTAGATTTATGTACCGCTTTTTACAAGTGTTTTCTTTTTTTCCTTTACTTCGTTAAATCTTAGGGTAAGGATATCAAGCTTTTGTTGTCGGTAGAACAACTAAAACAAAACACATCCAAGTTGGTAGCACAGGACCTCTTCATTAATTCCAAGTTTGAATGGCTCGAATTCCTATACGAAAGGTTTTTGGATGCGAATTGAAGTTGGAGGGGTGAATGAAGTTTTTTGGCTAGAACTCCGCTTTCATGTGACGACGTCAGTGTTCACATGAATTGACGAGACAATCTTCTTTAGGTTTGACGTCGGTTGACAAATCAACAAGCCTAAGCGGTTACATATGGTAAATGGATACCTTGAGATATCTTTTTAGCATCTTGGGTGTCATTCATTCATTCATTTTGGTTGGTGACGTGATCACCTCTTCATTATTTCCCGTATTTATACGACATAGCAAACAATCGATTTCGATGGCTTGATAAGTGTAACACAAACGTAGAAGAATAACAAAGTTTCTTGGCTGGTAGACGGCATCCTTGTGACGTCGCCACTGTTCGCAAAGATTGACGAGGCCGCCTGATTTTTTGTCAGGGTTATCTCCCATAGCCCAAGGGCTACATATGGTATATGTATACCTTTAGATACCTTTTACGTATCCTGGGTATATGTTCGCACCCACCCGCCGTAGCGGAAGTCCAGTTATACCGCTGTGCACTTGGACCCTGTTGTTATTAGTCTAGATGCCTAGGGGAACCTAGTCCAGGATGCACCACGTGGAGGACTAACAGTCAGGAATATCACCATCAATGGAAATTGAGACTTTGCAAGCATTACTCAAATCCTCAGGATCATTAGCATCTCTATCTTGGGTGTATGCTAGCACCCATTCACTGAACGGGAATCCAGTGAAACCCCAGTTATACCGCTGTGCACTTGGTCCCTGTTGTTATTAGTCTATGCTAGTCGGCACATAGTCAAGGATGCACTACATGTAGAAGGGACAGTCAGGAATATTGGAAATTGAGACTTTATAAGCCCTAATGAAATCCTCAGGATCATTAGCATTCCCAAAACAAAGCGAGTAAACTTTTAATAATAGTTTGTTTTGAAAGCATTTGGTTCTATTTACGATTCCAAATATAAAAAATAGCAGATAAATTGTTGGATAAATTTATTTTGTACATTCTTTTGAACTACCAGCATTATATTTAGCTCATGTAATTTACTTGAGTAAATCTATTTAAGAATACTTTGTAGCGGAATGTAGTTATTTAATGTGTTGTATTTGAAACCACGAAGATATAAAAATTGGATTGCTTTCATTTTTGTCTATATAAACTAGGTAGGGTAATAATATAATTGTATTTAAATTAAACTAATTAAATTTTTTATTCATTTTGGTTAGTGACGTGATCACTTTTTCATTATTTTCCATATTTATACGGCTATAAAACGATCAACTTCGATGGCTTGATAACATAGAAGAATAAAGTATTTTGGCTGGTAGACGGTATCCTTGTGACATCAAGAAAAAAGAATGAGATATTATGTTCATATTCTACGTAGAGAAGAAAACTTTGCGATGTAATGTTTAAGGAATTACTAATGCAATGTGGTGAAACAAATTTACAATAACAATTACCAATGTTATTTAAAAATGTTTTTTGGTACATTGTGCTGAAAGCTACTTCTACTGAAGTATCCAAGCCAATAACCATAAATAATAATAAAATAATAATAATTATTATTATTATTATCATCCGGTGCATTATCGCGAGTAATATACACAGAACAGGCAGTAGCGTCGCGAGTCATATTCAGTCTTGTTTGAGCTCTGAGAATGGTGTTTTTTTGAATTTGGTTATCAGTATCTGTCCTGTTGACCATGGCATTTAATTGATTTTTGTAAGAGTTTCGACCGCGAGTATATAGACCAGTTAGCATCGGCCAGCCATTCTGGTGAGAAGACGAGCAATTTTTAAACCACCTTTTCTAGGGACCCTCCTGGTGGAGCAAGCAGTGCTGTCCCTAAAGAGGGCTACTTGGTGATAATACTCAGGGTGACGCCGATAACGCGTTAACGACCTTAATGCCTGAATATCCGTTTGGTCCACGGCTGTTTATTTGGCACAGCCTTATTCACAGCTACCTCTATTGCTAAAGGTCATTCCACTATCCACCACCTGTAAACGCGCTAAGTAGGGGTCGGTCTTCTTCCTTAGTTTTGGTACATTATACAATTACAAATAGTTTTTTAATATTACTATATATAATTTTGTTAATTATAAAAACTACTACTATTCAGTTATTTATATTAAAGCAAGAATTGATGCCATAGTTCCATTATTAAATTTACTTATGGGGAGGTTCAAACTTTAGCCATCAAACTGTCTGTCAACGACATGCAAAACATTACTTGGCCATTCTATAAAAAAGTACCATTTATTGTTCAAACAAAATGGGTATAAACGTTTAGAACTGTTTTTTTGTTTGTTAAATCAACTAAAATGAAATTATTTTTACAACAAAATATAATTTGACTACAGGCCCTACATTTTACCAATATTTTCTATTGTTTAGGCTCCGATAAATATATGATATTGATATGTCTCCTTCGTTATTGTACTTTTCCAATATGCAATTGAGACATAATAAAGCGATGTATTTTTTTACGAATGCCGCTGTTATCTGTCTCAAGTTCAATTGGCAATTGATGAGAATAGGAGGCGTGAAGTTGGCAACCCTATTTTTTATAAAAATGTATACCGCTATTAAAATAACCTATGAAGTTGCTATGGGTAATCTTATACTTTTACAACTTTGTAGATAAAATATTGAATGTGTTCATTTCCAAATAAAAATATAGGAAGACGTAAACTGAGATGAATTCATTTCGTATATTCTTATCTCTTATCTATAAAACTATATATGTTATCTGTATTAATTTACAACTATTATTATTATTATTATTGTAATTATTATTATTATTATTATTATTGTAATAATAATAATTATTATTATAAGTATATTGACATTTTGCTTTAATTGTTTTATCAGTAAGTTTTGTTTTCATTGAAGTAGATAATTGTAATAAAAGAATACATTATTAACACGAAAATACATATAAATGATTGTTTAAACTGTATTGTATTAATTATTAGAATATAAATTAGTTCAAACGTGAAACAATAAATAATAACAAATTTTAATTGACGTGGGTCAATAGGAATTTAAAATTGAAGCAAGAAATGTAATGAAATATAACTAAATTGTGATGATAATGATACTCATTGAATTATTATTAATTGACATACAACACCAAACATAAATTATATATTAATTTTAACTTTCAAGTTAATAATAATTTAAAATAGTTGCTTAAAACAGCACAAAATAATAATGTGAATTTTAAATAAAATAAATAACAATTTCAAATATGATTTATACAAATGTTTCAATTAAATAAAAAACAAAGAAGCGGTAGATTGTTATATTTTGTTTTGTAAATTGCTATGATAATTTGGATAAACATCGTATTGCTTGTAATGATTGTATATTGTCGGTTTGTCATAGTACGAATGCGATTTGGGTCGCATATTATTAGCTGTCTGTTTCGATTGAGACGTGTAACTTGCATCTGATTGGACAGTTATCGATTTGCCGGCCTGATTAAATGTTTTGACTGGTTTGACAGTTTGGTGTTTGAACGTGGGCACAGAAGAGTGGTAGGTATGTAGGGCCTTGTCCATGTGTCGCGCTCTCATTGCACTATCGAAAGCTTTAGCGCACTTATTACGAGAAGCGCGACGTACAAATTTTGCAAGTCTTTTGGTCCACAAATTATCCCAAGGCAATATGGCACTGTTTGAATCAAGCAACAATTCCATTCGACCGCCGTAGGGAAACTTTACGTGTCAAAACAAAAGTACGATATACTTTAAACTAAATCACGTGTATATTGCATTTTTTAATAAAGTATATTCCCAATTTCAAATCTTAAGTCATGTTGAAATAAATTACATCTGCGAGCAAATTGTAATTCTAAATTTAACTTTCAATTATATAAAATGTTGCTTTACCAAATGCAAGTGGTAATTCATATTAAACCAAAAAGTATTATGTATAAAATATTTAACTACATTATTATTTCATTAAATTTAATACCTTAGTAGAGATACATTCAGCACACATAAACACAAATTCCATTATTAGTCATTGAAGTAGAACACAGACAACAGAACCAAACACTATAGACAAAACTTTTGACAAAGCACATTTATTGACGAATGGTAAATAAATGTTTGTGTTATATTTTGAGTTAAATTAACGATTGGATATGTTATGTCACGGTGTTGGGCCGATTGACGTTAGACTAAGCTACTTATTATCCATAAATTTGCACTTGCCAACCCACTAGTCCCAAGGGCCAAAACAAGAACACAACACGATGGTTAGACCAGAATCAAATATCCCAAATAATACCTATCATATATATATATATATATAGGAATGGGCTTGTTATCCAGTCCATGGGCTGTCTGTCACACAATCCGATTTCACTATAATTGGTCGACTGAGTCACTTATCGATTGTTAATCGGTATCATCCTAACAAGATATTTCTTAAGTTGTAACTTGCCCAATTACTAGATGTTTTACGGGAAACACTTTTCAGTAAGTTAACATTTAGCAAATCCAAACGAAGGTCCACATTTAGTGTCAGCGATAGTACTTGAGCCCGTGCCCACTATTATTCGAGTCTAACGCTCTGCAAATGAAATTAAATAAACACCATATATATATATATATACGCCGGGGTGGTTTAGCGGTACAGTACTCGACTTGGACCTGGTAAACATGGATTCGAATCCCACCACCTAGCCACGTTCGGCTTTGCTAAAATTTCCACTGCTGAATGGTGTTTTCCGTAAGACATTTAAAGTAGTAAAAATAATAAATATTTATGGGTGATAAACATTTTAGCTTTGTAATTTATATTGTGCTTAAAAGGAAATATTAAAATAAAATGTAAACATTCAATTGGATTGTTATTGTGTACTTTTAAGTTTTTTTTAAATTGATCAATTTTTATGCTAAAATTAAAATAAAATTGTGTATAGAACAATGTATATAAATAAATATGTACATTGTTTAATACCAATAACATACATTTTTATTTGTATAATAAGGGTTTGATACAAAACTTGCTTTTGTTTAAAAGTTTTGAAAATAGTTTCTATAGTGATTATAAAAAAAATGCTAATAACAAATAATTTTTGATGGGAAATCTGACGTGTCATGTTGCTAAACAAATTAATATACCCATTGCCGATCAAGCATATTTTTACTATAAATTATTAATTATTGCTTTAAATAGCAATTAACATTCTAGTAATAAAGTAAACTAGAATTTAATATTATGTAACGATTTAAATAAATACAATCTTCAATAATGATAGGTCTGTTTTTGCCCAAAATATCATTCCAATGTTGAAAATGATATTCCATTTAGTGTTAAATCAGTTACGTTACAACTGTGCCTAAAGTTTCTTTTAACAAACTACTTAAATGAAAACCAACAACCGTGCATTTTACCTGATGCGAACGTGTGATGAACAAGTAAGTTTGGCCAATTTTTAGATGGGGACAAAAACATTTGGACTGTAAATTTGAATTTCGATTTAGGCGAATTCCAACCCAATAGGCAGGCAAATGCTTTGAAGCATATTGGGGCAACAAGTGTTTGGCTGTTCCAGTTAAACGCCACGTATGTGTAATATCCACTTCCAAGCGCATCGGATCAGTATCAATTGAATGGGATTTGATTATACCCTGAAATACTTTTTATAGATGTGGGAAAAATGGAGAAATAGTGGTGCATCGTGCCTACTTAAAATGATTAAAATTAAAACACTATCTACTTACTACCATTTCAATCTTTTGCTAAGCTACAGTACAGTTTAAATTTTTGTCTGTAGGATACATCAGCAAAAAGTTGAAAAAATGTATCGTTTCCCTAGGTTTCTTTTATTACAAAATGTATTTTTATGTATTTCTTTTTTCTCTAACAAAAAGATTTTAATTTTTACAAAGGTATTCTTAAGCTTTGGTCTTTCTGCTTTTTTTACGCTGGCTTTAAACTGGATAATGTGTAGTTGATAATTTAATGCAATTAGCACACTTTGATTTTCAGGAGTTAAAATTTTATTACCGTTACATGTTTTAAAACTTAAATAACCTTAACTAGATTTTTTTTAGAAAAAATGGTATTGCTAATTCTTTTATCATTGTACTGCAATATTCATTTACCAAAGTATTTAAACTAATATTAATAATAATAATGAGTATTATAATTATAAAATATGAAGCAGAGTACAATATATATATAATAACTAAATCTATTAATTTTATCACAACTTGTAACAACTGTAAAACTGTTTAGATTGAAAAAAGCTTAGAGTTGTATTCTTTATATAAGAAGTATTAGATAATTGATTAAAAATTTGTTTTTATTAAAAATGATTTAATCAATAATTGCATAACAAAGATCTTTACATATTTTAGTACCTTTAAATTATTTAATATTATGTTTGGTTAGCAATTATACTGATTCGTTTTTTATCTGATTTATATTTCGTTTTTACAATTTAGAACTTTATAGTTTGTTTGTTTCAATTGAGTAAAATTAATTGTTTAAACAATCTGAACGTTTTTTATTGTTGATTAAAGTCAGTATTCTATCAATGTTTTATGTATTAATTGATTTTATTTAAATGAAACATGAATATTAAAAATATATTCAGTTACAAATTTGTAGCACTGTTAATTAAAAATTTGATTTAAATTTTGTTATATGTGGATATAGACAGTAATTTTTTGTTAACTAAATTGCTTCCGGTTGTAGAAAATATTTAAAATAACTTTTAAATTGAAATAGAAATAAGGAGCTAAAAATAATGTAATTAAATTTTTAAAAGTAAGTAATAGTTTTGAATAATATATATATATATATATATATATATATATATAAGATTCTTTGGTTTTGTATTGATAAAATAGTTACTGCATAATAACAAGATGAATTAAAAAGTTATAGTAAAAAAATATGTTTTAAGTTAAAGCATAGATTTAATTTTTTTATAATGTTTTATAAAATAAAATGTACTAGTTGAACTAATATACATTAAATAGTGTACGCACAAGTTAAAGTGTTTTTCGTACAACAATCTTTTACTTACAAATGCCATAATCCTATTAATTATTAATTATTTTTAAGTAGTATTTAATTGGTCAAAAATTTCAATTAACTTTAACCATAAATAATACATTTTAAATGATGTTCTATATGAAATACATATTTGTCTGTATAAATACAAAGTTATAAGTAAAGACTATTTATAATTATAAAACAATCAGTTGACATTGATTAAATATTTAATCTAACATCAAATTAAAAATTGAATTAAAATTCTATTTTTAATAAAATAAAAGATTGACATAAACACTTTGCTACAAGTAGCATTAATTTTGTAAAAACTAAGTTTGAATTGCCTATTATTGTTAATTAAACAAAAATAGGATATAAATAAACATTGCATTTACAAATTTCATAGTATTATTTACAACTAACTTAATTTATATCATTTTTCAGAATATTGAATAACTAGTAAAATTGTTGATACTATCTGTTTAAAGTTTATTTATATTTAACAATGTTAAAATTGTTTAATATACCTGGTGGACATGGGTTCTAATCCCGCCACCGGCACTAAATGCAGGCCAACGTTTGGCTTCGCCAAAATGTCCACTGTTGAAAGATGTTTGCCGTAAAACATTCAAAGTAGTAAAAATATAAAAAAGTTTCTAATGAGGACAAAGAAATGATGACTTATTTTAAACAATTTAAAAAGCGAATATAGTACACAGGAATGTACAGTTTTAATTAATGTAGTTCAAATTATTTTTGTATTTTTAAATATGCATTTTTAAACATTAAAACATATTCTTTAAATATATAAAATTTCCGATAATTATATTTAAAGTATAAAATTTTAATCTTACGAATTTTATATTCTTTAATACTTAAAAATATGTATAATAGTTATACATTTTTACTGTTTACACAACAATAATTAAAAAATTAATATTTATTTTTATCGGATATTAACAAAATGAATATATATAATTTAAAATTAATGATTTTTCAAATACTTTAATAAAAGTTAAAGTATTTTATTACAACATAAATTTACAATTATATATATATATATAATTATATATATATTTCAAATCATTAATAATAAAAAGTAAATATAATTAATTAAAAAACATTTAAATTAAAATTTTTATACAAATAAACATAAATTAATTTAATAATAAATTATTTGTAACAAATATACTGCTTATAAGTAATGCAAATGTTGGCACAAAATTATAAAGTATACATGTATGCAAAAATAGAATCAAGGGTCGTTGTCAGAATTAATACAGCATACACGATTAAATTAAATTAAGTTTATTTAAGTTATATTAAAACATTTAAAACAGTATTTTAATGTTACTGCTGGGGTGTTCTAGCGGTACAGCGCTCGATTTGGATCTGGGTGGGTATGGGTTCGAATGCCAGTACAGGCACTAAATACGGACCCACGTTCGGCTTCTTTAAAACGTCTACTACTGAATGATGCTTTCGAAAAATATTCAAAGTAGCAAACATAAATAAAATAATTAAAACAAATTTCCTATGAATATAATTACCAAATTGCACCTTAGACAAATAAACCAAATTTAAACATATTTTATAAAAAAAACTATATATATATATATATATATATATATATATATATAATTATATACACTAAAAATTATTTATTAGTTAATAATTTTAGCACTATGATTACTACTACTACTACTACTACTACTACTACTACTAATAATAATAATAATAATAATAATTTTTAAGTTGTATACATTAAACATTAAAATATTTTATTACCTGCTTCAGAGCGACAAAATTTTCTAAATTTAATCCGTTTCTTAGGTTTTTTACACGGTGGGCAAGTAGGATTTGCTTAATTGCATAAATATAAAATGTTATTAAATGTAGATAAATAGTTATATATATATATATAATGTGAATTATAAAAAAATATTTAATTATATTTTAAAAATATATTAAGTTAAATTAATAACTAATTTTATTGTTATACTTTATAAAGTTATTAAAAATAATTGTATAATTTTATTCACTTTATTTTTGTTAATGAGAAAATTAATTTCCTTAATAGTACAATTAACGATCTTGATAACTACGATAAATTTACATATTATCTTACGAGTTATACATTTAATTTAAATCTAATAAGTTTTTTCCATTTTCTGTTTATAAACATTATAAAAAAATCTAACCGTTTACATAAAGTAATTTATAATTTAAATAAATTGCAATTGTAATCTTAAATTTTAATTAGTTTTCTTACTAACAAGTTACACGGTCTTAACACTAAAATATATAATAATTTATTTATTGTTTATTTTGGTTTTTTCTGCAGGTGGACATTTTGGGAAAATCAATGCTTACATAGTTGTCTAAAAGTTTATTATAAATGTTTTTTACCGATTATGTAGGTGTATAACTGAAACAATTATCGTGGTGTTAAAAGTTTACAGTTAACAATACATGCAAGTATTGCAAAACAAACCATGATATTTTTCTGCTTGAGTTGATTGAATTTTTACTTGATGATCTAAAGGTAAATAACAATAATAGTAATAACAGTAATAAAACAACATACTAGTTATATTAATTTATGCAACCAATATTAATACTAGAAATGATTTTACCTTATTATCTTATTAATTAATTAATTAATTTTTAAACAGTTAAACTTAAAAAAGACAGCTAGAAGAAATACTTCATTTATATGTTGCTTCTGATTGTACTTATAAAATATTTTCTGTTGTTTAGTGTTTTTTTATATCAAAAGAATATTTTAATTGTAAATGTCCTTAATAAAAAGGTTTTTGGTTATCCTAAAAAATAATCAAAAATAGTAAATTTGAACTAAATGTTAATAATTTAACTTATTTTTGTATTTTAATGTTTTTGATAAAAAATTAAATAAAATTAAACATCATTAATTTTATTTTATAAATAATTGTTCTTTAGGATATAACAGATAATTATCTGGGGATTTTTAATTTTGGAAATGAAAAAAATGCATCATTAGCATAATCAAACGGCTTATTATTTTTAAAATTAAAAAAACTTAATTTTTATAATTTTTAAATATAACTAACAGTTTCTAGTAAAACTTTATTTGCAATATAAATTTATTTATAAAATCTAAATTGCCTAAATAAATAATTCATTAATTAATATTACTTTTGTATTTTATTGCCAATAAGTACATTATTAAACATTTTCAACTGCCTAATTATACAAAAATAGAGCTTTAATGAAATTAAAATGAGTTGATTATAAAAAATAAATAATTTTTTATAATTCTTTTCGATAATTTAATTATTGAAACGTTTATCTTTTTATTACAACCGGAAAAAAATATTAAACCAATATCCGATAAAATACGCACTTAATTAAAATTAGAAATTTAAAGTAAGTCTTAAAAATAAAAAATTTGGTTTGATATGTTAAAAACAATTTTAACTTTACTTATAAAAAAAATTGGAAAAAAATGACTAAAAATTGTGTTTTTATAGGGCTTAGACTAACGTTAAATTATAATTTGCCTGTTTTATTTTGTGTCAGCACAAAAATGTTAGTTGGTTAGTTACCTATAATAATTTTAAAAATGTTTATGTTTTGAGATGTTTTATATTTTTCCTTAATTAAAAAAATGTTATTTATATTGTACTAGCGTACTTTTAATATATATATATATATATATATATATATTATATATATATATATATATATATATATATATATATATATATATATATATAACTCCGCCTAGTTTGGATTAGAAATGTTTTAATCTAACCAGTCCCTAGCCTGAATAAAGGAAGATTGTTTAAGCGCGCAAGGTTAGCAACCTAGCTTCTGTAAAAAATTTATACTGCTACAGAAACAATCAAGAGGACGCCATTCCGGCAAACATTGGCAAAAAAATGATCGCACGTATCAGGATGACAAAGTTACACAGATGACAGGACTGAGTGGAAACCAAAAGAAGCTCAATCTTCAAGTTGCAGAATCTTCAATGCCAACAAGACTTTGTTGTTGCTTTGCTGCAACTGTTGTCTTATTGCCCTATGCTTATTTTTAAAGCAAAAGGGTTTTTTATTATATATATATATATATATATATATATATATATATATATATATATATATATATATATACATATATATATAAATTCTTTTTATTATTTATTTAATAATTTATCCTATTTCTAATTATATAAACAGTAAGTGATGCTTGACTGATTTTTACAGTAATAATTTTACTTACTTGCATAATTATTTTCTTTTGGTCTATGTGCATAATGCTCGGTAGCTGTTAAAATGCAAAAGTAAATTGTTTTTTTATTTCTACATTATAAATGCAATAAAAAACGTTGTTTAAAAAGTGAATTGTTATACGTTAGATGATGCGTTAAATTAAAATGTCTGATGATTTAAAAAAATTAAATAATTTTATTTTATAATAAAAATTATAACATAAATACAAAATTATTATTAATAAAGTTTTAATGTAAATTTCATATTTAAAAAATAATAATTGAACAAAATTTATTTGTAGCATATGCAAACAATTCAAAAAGTAAAATATCTTTTAATCTAAACTTATTAAAATTATTCTTCTCAACATTTTTAAACTGGACATATTTATTTTATTTATCAACTTAATAAATTGTTTAAAATCAATGCACAGTTTAAAAATTAATTAATATAGTAAAAAATATAAAGTAAAAATTGTATTAAAAATTAATAATTAATTGAAATATTCATTTAACAAAATAATTTCATTATTAACAAATATTAGGTCACATTAATAGTAGAAGTTGTAAATATTAAAAAACAAACCTTTGTAAATGAAGCGTTACAATTTATTTATCTAACAAAACATTTTGTAAGCATACACAAATTATATTACAAAACAAGTTAATACAAAAATATTAATTAAAAAAATTATTGGTTTATATGTAAATAATTAACTGTAAAAATAATCCGTGTTATATTAAAATAATTGTATCTTTTGTTTAACAACTAAAACTAAACTTTAAGTGTTATAATAATACACAAAAAATAATACAGCGCTCAAATCGAGTTTGGATAAATATGGGTTTGATCATTACCACCGATACCAAATGCGGGTCCACGTTTGGCTTCGCTAAAATATCTACTGCTAAAAAATGTTTTTTGTAACAAATTTAAAGTAGTAAACATAAATAAATTAATAAAAATAAAGAATAAATATACATGATTAGAGTCAACCAGAAACACCGTGCAGTTTTTTCATTTTTTTGAAAAATTTCACTCAAATAAAAAAACACATTTCTTTAAATAATCCCGTTATAAACAATTAACTAATTAATATTTTACTATTTATTTATTTATTATTATTGTAACTCCGCTTAGTTTGGATTAGAAATGATTCAATCTAGCCAGTCCCAAGCCTGGATAAAGAAAAGAGTTTGAGTGCACAAGGTTAGCAACCTAGCCTCTGTAAAAAATTTATACTGCTATGGAAACAATCAAGAAGACGCCATTTCGGCAAACATCGGCAAAGAAATGATCGCACGTATCAGGATGACAAAGTTACACAGACGACAGGATTAAGTAAAAGCTGAAATGAAGCTCAATCTTCGATTTGCAGAATCTTCAATGCCAAAAAGACATTGTTGTTGTTGTTGTTTTGCTGCAACTGTTGTCTTATTGCCCCATGCTTATTTTTAAAGCAAAAGGGTTTTGTATAATGTATAGTAGTTACTAAATCATTATTGTTGTTTTAAAACTTTACAGAAACATTTTTCATTAGGGGGAAATTTTAGTAAAGCCAAGTAAAGCCTGCTAACGGCATTCGAACCTATACATACCCACGTTCAAATCAATTGCTAAAACCACTAGACCACTACGACAAATATCTTAATTATGCTGTTTTGATATTATGATAACTTTTTTAATAAATTTTTCCGCACAATGAGACAATTAAAAAATTAAGCATTTTTTCATTAAAAGTTAGTATTTTTTTTTTAAAATAAATTAAAAAAGCATCTTTGTACAAACAATGTTTTGCAATCAAACACACTAATTTTTAATTTATAAAATATAATTAAAACAAATTTTATTATTTGCTAGTGAGAAGCCAAAAATAATATGCTTAAAAATTTTAATTAGAAAATGTTTAGTTGATTTTTTATTACAAAAAGAAAACCTTATAAATATGTTTTATAATAACAAAGCTAAGCATTTTTTAATGATTTTTGGCATTTTGTTTTATAGCTAATAAAACATTGACTTGAAAGAACTAATATTTTGCATACCAAAATAGCATATTGTGTATAGAAAACTTTGTATAAACTTAACTTTTAATAGTTCAAAAAATTGTTTATATGACAAACATTATATTGGTTTTGTAAAAAGTATAAGATAAGCATTGTATTGCAAATTATCTTAATTAATTTAAACGGCAGTTTCTTTATTTCAAAATATAGTAGTGTCTTTTTAAGCTAAAATGCAATTTATTTATGCCACAGTTATAATTGTTTTAAAAAAAATGTTCTCTGTTATATATCTCCAAACTTAATTTAAACTGTATTTATATTCATTTTGATTACATGAAAAAATCAATTGAAACATAACATAGACTCGAATATAAATAGGTGTTTTTAGAAATTGCCATTTAATAATTTTAACTTTAATTGTATGTATTTTGTCTTGTGTATAATTTAAGAAAGAATGTATAAGCATATTCAAAATAAAAAAGATCTGTCTTGACTCATTTTTTGTAAAAATTTGGATTATATATAATTTTAACAACGATATGACCTAAACAAAAATTATTTAGTAGTCAAAAATAATTGCATATTTTTTGTATTTTGTACAATATTTGAGGTTATATTTTATATTAATAATTTGACTCATTTTGTAATTATAAACCAGCTGTAATTTTCTGTATTTTTATTATTATTAACAATATAAATTGATGAAATTATTATTTTATTGTACTTAGTATATAGTATTACATACAGTAGGATTAAACAGCTATTTTCAAGGTTGTGGTTGTTACACATGTTTTACCTTCATAACTAGGTTTTTTTACATTATTATATTTTATAGTTGTTTTAAATAAAAGTCTGTTATTGCTATGTTTTTAAGTTATGTAAGGACATTTTTAATCTTGTATTTGCATAATACACTGAACACGAGTGTAGCAAAGTGTTCAAACAATATAATATCAATAAGCATAATTGTTTATGTTAACATTTTCACAAGGTTATTTTATTAAACAAAATTCAAATATAATACTCATCCTCAGTAATAAAAACGGTGTTTTTTTAAATTAATGATTTCAAGCAAAACAAAAACTTCTTTTTAACTTATGTTTTAATTCCATGACTCACAGCAACATTGACTCACGATCAATTAGATGATTATGTCAACAAATATTTAATTATCTCATGATAAAAAATAAAATTGAATAAATAATTTCTTTTCAACATATGCTTGGTTTAAACTATTACTAATAACATTTATTTTCCAAAACAAAATACTGTGGTTAAAAAATTAAATTAAACAATTTGTTTTGTTGTGTTTCGTTATCAGTTTATCTAACAAACAATGCTAACTTTTTAAATATTTTTTTGTTATTGATAAGGCAATTACGTAATTTGTAGCGTAAATCTATTAGATAAAAAACAATTTTTTGTGTGTAAATTGAAATTTATTGCAGCCCTACTAAAATGTTAAATTGCTGTTTCATTGTATTGAAACGAATTGCTTTAAAATGCTGAAACATTTGCTTCGGCATTATAACATTTGTTCGTTTTCAGTTTGTGAATAAATAATAAACAAACATGCTCACTTTATCTAAAGTGCATTAAAAAATTATTTTTTTTAATTTTGATAAAAACAAATTTTTAAGTGAAATTTAAAGCCAAATAAAAAATTTATAATTTTTCTTACACAAGGTGAAACAAAATTTACATGTTACATTACAACCAATATAAAAATTGAAAAAGGTAATTTGATCTAAATTTTTATTTTAAATGCATTTTGTAACAAATTTCAAATAGACTGTAAAGTAATATACTAATTTCCTTTTTTATCGAAACACATTTAATTAAACAAATTTGGTTCAAGTTTCACAAACTGTATTGCAAGTGGATTTATTATTCAAGTAAATTTGACAATTTTTTATATAATTCACCGTTCAAAATCTATGAAGAAATAAATTTTGTGCTGTTTACCATCTCCTTTCTTTATTGTTCTTTAAGTGTTAATGTAAATCAATTGTATTTGTGTGCATTTTGGATTGATTTACAAATGTAAAAAATGTTTTATAAATTTTTATTAAAATTATTTACTCCACAGCAAATCTTGCATCTAACGTAGTTATATAATTTAAACTTTTCCAGTAACCGCGTAATTAAAAATAATAATTTAGTTTTGTGAAATGTTATACAATACTATTATATATATATATATATATATATATATATATATATATATATATATATATATATATATACTATACGTTTAGAATTCTATTTATATAAGCTATTAATCATTATAATAAATTTATTAAATGCCAAATTTTAGCATTATTTAAATGATTACTAGTTGCATTTTAACTCGATTAATTTTTGTATTTAGTTTTATAATATTTTTTAAGAAAAATAGATTTAAAATACCCTTTTTACAAAAGTGCAAACTTTCAATAAACACTTTTAATTGTATTAAAATACATATTTCAGTGTTTATATTTGACAGAACACACATTTAAAATATACTCATCTTCCATACCGTGTTAAACAGTTTCAAACCGTTCAAAAATTTTACATATTATGTTTTATTTTGTGATGATAAAACATCTATATGTCTTGTTTTCAAAGCAAAATTAACTTATTTTATACTTTTTCTAATTATACAATGCAAAATTTTTTAAAATATATTTTTATATTGTTCATGCATTAAAGTACTAATTAAATTTTATTTTTATAATAAAAAATCATTATTTTGTTCGCCAGTTTAAGTTGTTCACAGCGTTATTATAAATATTATATTATCCTTAGAAACTGCATACTTAATCTAAGTATTGATTAATATACAACTTTCTAAATAATTAATCCAAATTTATTCTATTTGTTATTTGCTTTGTTATTTTTAATAATTAAAAAGTATGTTACAAAAATATTTAAGTTAAGTAACTGAGAATACATTTAATAACACACTCAACATTAAGTTTATTATAAATACAATAAGTACTTGTATTTAACTTAAACAATATTTTTTTAAAAATTATTGTAATCTAGTCATTTTACTAATTTTGCCAATCAGTCACTTAAATAGTACTTATTTAAATATATATTTCTGACGTAAAGGTTTACAGGTTGTGCTTATATAAGGATCATGATTAAGGTTCACAAATAATAATTTAACCTTAATTTTAAAACTGCATTTTCTTACAAAATTACACCTAAAACAATTTACAATAATACATAGAGGTGTAAAAAAAACTGTTACAATGGTAGAAGGTGGAAACGTATTCTTGTTACTTAATATTCTTTCAGTGACGAATTGGCTTTAATTGAACTATATACATAGCATATATGCACACACACACAATATATATATATATATATATAAACAGATATAAATAAATGATTTAACATTTACCAACAACTTTGGTTTAGTCACAAAAACGTACATGTAACATTCATATTTTTTGTTTTTAAAATAATTAAAAACAAAATTAGCAAAAATTTTCAAAATATGTAGAAGCAATTTGGTAGTGCACACATTTCTTAAATTTTTAAAAGTATCAATCAAATGTAGGAAAACATTTTTTTTAAGATAACCAATGCATTATATTTCTAAAATCATAGGGATTTTTGTGTCCATTTTAGCATAAATTGTACTAAAAATGAAGTCAATCTGAAAAATTCATTAGAACAAGTTCTCCAAAATTGGTGAACACAAAAATACAACGCATTCTGCTTAATAAATTTTTTTTTTAATTTACATGTGTTATATGAGATAAAAGAAATTTGTTTAATCGATAAAGTGCTATGGCAAGGATGGGAATTATTATTTTAATTTAAGTATATACATATTTCTTTGTCTCATTGTGAAAATGTACAATTGCCTATAATTGTAATTGCAAACAACACTAAATTCAAAATTTATAAAATTAACACAATTTAAATTTTTAATCGTTTTACTTAAAACGTATCTGACAATTTTTGTGTTATTTTTCAAAAAATTATACCGCGTCAAACTTGTATTTATTTTAGTTGTTGATTGTAATAAATTTATGTTTATTTAAGTAAAAAATTATCGAATAAAATACAAATATTTATTTCAAAAACATTTAGTCTAAAAATAACATAAATAAAGCGTTGGTTGTAATAATGTATGTAAATTGTTTTATACATTATCAATAAACTTATAAAATTACAAAAACCAATGTGTGATTTGTGCTTTAAAATATTTCTTTATGTAAGGCCTTGAACGCACTAATTTTAAATATTGTTTACAAATTAACTTTTCAAAGTATGGTGCTAATTAAATTCAAATAAGTTATGAACTATTATTTAGCCTTATTAGAAATAATTTTTAATTTCAAATGTTAATAAGGAAGGATTAAAAGTGTTTACATGTTTTTATCATTATGACATTTAGACAACTTAAGTTATATAAAATATTAAAATAATTATCTTTTTTATACCCAGAAAATTATAATTTTTACTATAGTAAACAATTAAAAACCTATAATAAATGTAACATGAAATAACTGATGGGGCATTATTGCTATTGATCTAAGTTATAAATTTTAATGCCGTATTATTATTATTATTATTATTAATTATTTTCATTTATTTTGTTTGTTACTTTGAATGCTTTACTAGAAACATTTTTCAGTAGTGGGCATTTTAGCGAAGTCGAACGTGGGCCCGCATTTTAGTGCTAGTGGTGGGATTCGAACCCATGTCCACCGAGGTCCAAATTCGAGCGCTATACCGCTAGACCACTCCGGCACATTATTCTTATTATTATTTGCTTAGATACTTGAGTAGAAGTAGCTTTTAGCACACAAAAAATATGTACAATTATAAAAATGCAATACAATTAGCAGTATGTAACATCAGTCCAAAAAAATAATTAAAATAAATAAATAAAATAAGATTACATTACATAGACTGAATATATATATATACATACTTTTAATGCATGGTGCATTAGGCAATCTGGTCTGCTTGTATCCCTCCTGACAACGATTGCACGTTTGACCTGTGACTCCCAGTTTGCAAGGGCATTGACCTGTTTTGCGGTCACAATGCTGGTTGGGAATAGATCCGATTGGATGACATCGACATTCTGACAATTCGTCAATAACAAATTCACAAAATACAAAATACGTATCAATCATTCAATTGAACAATTTGAATTCAAATCAACATTGACGACATTAATCGTGCTACCAAACATTCAGTGTTCACGATATACACACATACATACATACATACAATTAATACACATACACATACATGCAAATGATCAATAGAATGACAAGGCACAGGAACTCCATGTTAATTAAAAATTGGGGGATATAAAATATATAATTACGTAATAAATTTAACGATGGAAGACGAAAATAAACTTACTGTGTAATTCAATAAACGTTAAGTTAATTTAATTGCTAACTGCTGGTATATAATGTTTGTTATTTATGTTTAACCTTTTTCAATTACTGTACCTAAGTGTACTAATTGGATTTATAGAAATTATAAATTGTTACAAAATGGAGAATACTAATAATCTTTATGTTCTAATAATAATGACACAATTTCCATATTGCACATTTTAGATTATTTTTGAAATGGAACTATTTTAGTGAATGATGACATCATTTAGTTTTTGGCTTTATAATTTAATAAAAAGAGAGATTTTAAAAACTTTGATCTACTAATCATATAAATGCATTGTTCCTTTACATTCGTTGTATATTTAAAACAGTTTTAATTGATAAACAATTAACTTTAAACAAAAGAAATTAAACAGTTAAAAACCAATTTTTTATTTAGTCTAAACTTGAACATTAATAGGGAATATTTTACATTACAATGATCCATTTGTATAAGATAACTACAACCTTCCACTCATTTGCATTATCCAATAACCATGTCATTTAAAGCTATTTAAAAATGGAGCATAACAAAATGTATGCTTGGAGTGTAATTACCCAAACAAACTTGATCGTGACTTAATGGTTTTGTCCAATCGCGATAAAAGCCAAGAGCGCAATAATGGCATTTTCTGCCAGTCGTGTTGTGCTTGCAATCCTTGCAAACACTGCCACTTTCTTTCATAGACATGAGATAAATTTGATTAGAAAATGCACATAAATTTGAGTGTAGGTTGCATTCACATCCTGTACAAATTATATACGCATGGCAGTTGGAAAGGATACAAATGCAACGCAAAGGAGGACATGCAATGGGATTATTTAATTTAATTTGCGTGCAAAACACAATTGGTTACCACAATATTGAATTGATATATGTGTGCGGTTTTAAATACACAGTTAGCGATGGTTATATTCACATAGACATTTTTGTATAATTTTCGGATTATATCAGCAATACAAATCCAATCCATGTTGACAACATAGTAGTTATAGAAAAACAATACATATATAAACATTAAATCAAAACATGTATACAAGATACAACATGTAAATAGCAACAGCAAAAAAGAAGAACATCAATGTTATATTTTGTGCAAATGTCGGCTGGGTTTGCTTGTGACGATATAATTCCTACCTCTACATGTATAATTACTGCCCATGGAAAATTTTGTATCTCGTGTAAAGCCTGCAATACATTGATCACAATTAGATCCTTCCGTGTTGTGTTTACAACCCAAACAAACTCCTCCGCTCTGACTACCCGAACGTTTGAATGCCTTCACACTAAATATACACTGATTGCTGTGATTAGCGCATTGACAAGCTATTGTAGAAAGATGAATTAGGGTTTAAATATGCATAAAATCATTTAAAATAAAAATATATTATTTAAGTTTTTTAAATTATTTAATTTGTTTTAATATCTTTTAAATAATTTACTTAATTAATTCAATTTTCTAATATATACTTATTAAATACTTGATAAATTCAGTTTAAGTTAGATTAAAATAAAATGACATTATTGCAAATAATTGTTTAGTTTTATTTTTAAAAACATTTATTAAAGTTTTTTTAAGTAATATTTTAGTCTGAAATTAAAATAATACAAAAGTTATTGTGAATTCAAATTTTTAATTTATATTAACTAAAATAGTTAATTTAATTTAAATTATTTTTAAAATAATTTAACATTAGATTGATTTTAATGTGTTTAAGTTAATTATAAAAATAAGCTTCCTTAATTTTGTATTTACATTTAATAAACTGTAAAATATTTTAATTTAATTAAAACATTTTAATACATATTAAAATTTAAAAAGAATCTAAGGCTATTTCTGTTGTAAAAAACTAATTATTAAAATTATTATTTTAATTCACATTCATGATTGAATACAAAACATTCTGGAAGATAAGTTTAATTCATGTTTATTTTTTTAATATTCGGTTGATTTATTTATATTTTTAGACAAAATATTAAGAACTAATATGACAACACTTGTATAAACAAAAAACTGCTAAATAAAGTTAATATATTTTTAAAAGAATTGATATACCGTTATTTTGTGTTTAAAATCATTTCTTAAATTTACATTTTTTAAGCCTAAAATTTAACACCATAAGTACATGATAATAAAAATAAAAACTAAAATTAAAAAAATTATTTATATAAAATTTATAAAAAAAATTAAAAAATATTTTAGTTTAAAATAAATAATTAAAATTTATTTATTTATCTTTATGCAACATTGTTTTAACTAGACATGATCAGAAATAAACAAATCTAACCAGTCCGAATCATGTTAGCAACCTGGGAAATTAAAAAATTTAAACTTAAGACTCCTCAGAAAATATGGCTATGAACCATTTAAAAAAATTTAATTAAAATAAGTATGTCATGCGATGAAATAAAACTTTTGGCAAAATGTTTAAATATATGACATCATTTTGTTGTCTGTGCTTTTTTGAATTATGGGGTTTTGTTGTTGTTTTTGCTATTACTGCCCCATGCTTTAAAACAATTTTAAAATAATAATATTTTTTTAAATAATGTAACTTTTTTGTTAAAGTAAATATTTTGTAACTTAAAAAATACACTATTTTTTTAACTTATGAAATATAATTAACAATAATTTACTGGTAAAGAGCATAACAAATAATATGTTTTAGTTTTTAAATCACATAAAAAAAGTTTTTAACAAAATAAATAAATAATAAAGTATAGTTGTTAATTACAAAAGAAAACGCTAAAGGCATATTTTATAAAAATATAATTAAGCAATATTTTTATGGTTAATATTTTGTTTTGCTGGAGACAAAATAACAAATTTTAAAATATTGCCTAACAATAAGATAAAACTTGTACTGGCTTTGTAAAAAAGTATAGAATAAGCATTATATATCAAATTATAATTATCAATTTAGGCAGTAGTATTTTTATTTTAAAACAATATTTTGTAAGTAAAAATACAATTTACTTATGCCCAATTCACAATTGTTTTAAAAAACAACGGTTTATGTTACATGTTTAAAACGTTAATTTTAACTGCATAAAAAGTATTTTGTTTACATAGAAATTACAATTTCTACATGATGCAGGCTAAAATAAAAATAGTTGTTTTCAAACATTACGATATAATAACTCTAAGTTTAATATTTATTATTTTATTTTAAAAATTTTGTTTGCTACTTTGAATGCTTTGCGAGATACATCTTTTAGCAGTGGACATTTTAACGAAGCCGAACGTGAGCCCAACGTGTAGTATCCGTGGTGGGATTTAAACCCATGCACTGTACTGCCAGACCAACATATATCCAAATTAACAATTTACCTGTGTTAGCTTTTTTATTTTGTTAAAATTTAGATTATATAAGCCTATGTCAACATTCTAATTAAGAGAATATCAAAACACCTAAGTTAAGTGGTTACAAAGCAGGCGATCAAATTAGCTAATTAATATTTTGTTATGAATTGTACAAGAAACAATTTATTAATTCAAAACATTGGATATGTGATACATTTTCTTTAATATTTGACATTTTAATTTATATTAATGATTTGACTCAATTTTTGATAACATACCAGTTAACATTTTATGTAAACATTTATATTAGTAACAATATATATATATATATATATATATATATATATATATATATATATATATATAAACGTTAAAATTGTATATTGTATGATTAAACTGGTTTTTTCATTATTCAGTTGCTAGAATTGTTTTGGTTAAATAACAAAATTTTTGAAACTATTTCTTAACGGTGTTAAATATATATACAACCATGAAGAAGTTAGTGGAAAAAAGAGAAAATTGTTAATGGTAAATTCATCATTATGATTCATTACTTTTATTAAAAACTCATTAATAATAAATATTAAAACTAAAAATTACATTAAATAATGCATAGTATTCTAGACATCATAAGAAATATTTGTTTTAATTTTTTTTAAATATAAAACTATAAGGAGTTCACACTTTAATAACAACACCCATATAGACGGAATTAATAAATAAAATTTATGTATGTTTTATAATAATTAATAAATTATTAATTAATGTGCTTTAAATTATTTTTTAGGTATATTTTAGTAGTAAACGCTTATATTCTATAAAACAATATTTAACGTTGTTATAAAACCGGATAATAAAAATAATAATAAAATAATTAATTTATATAAAAAATAAATAAATTTTTAAAAAATAATTTGTATTTTATAAAGGTAATATGCAACCTGAAAGAAATAAAACACAATACTATTTTAATTTATAAAATATAATTAAAACAAATTTTATTATTTGCTAGTGAGAATCCAAAAATAATATGTTTAAAATTTTTAATTAGAAAATGTTTAGTTGATTTTTTATTACAAAAAGAAAACCCTATAAATATGTTTTATAATAACAAAGCTAAGCATTTTTTAATGATTTTTGGCATTTTGTTTTATAGCTAATAAAACATTGACTTGAAAGAACTAATATTTTGCATACCAAAATAGCATATTGTGTATAGAAAACTTTGTATAAACTTAACTTTTAATAGTTCAAAAAATTGTTTATATGACAAACATTATATTGGTTTTGTAAAAAGTATAAGATAAGCATTGTATTGCAAATATCTTAATTAATTTAAACGGCAGTTTTTTTATTTCAAAATATAGTAGTGTCTTTTTAAGCTAAAATGCAATTTATTTATGCCACAGTTATAATTGTTTAAAAAAATAATGTTCTCTGTTATATATTTCCAAACTTAATTTAAACTGTATTAATATTCATTTTGATTACATGAAAAAATCAATTGAAACATAACAAAGACTCGAATATAAATAGGTGTTTTCAGAAATTACTATTTAATAATTCTAGTTTTAATTAAATGTTTATTTTATAATTAAACAAGAAGTGTATAAACATAATGAAATTAAAAAATATCAGTTTAAACCAATTTTTGAGCAAATTTATATTATCAACAACCATCCTAAAAAGAAATTATTTATTAACCAAAATAGATATGCCTTGTAATTTATATAATATTTGATGTTTTATATTTTATGTTCATGATTTCATTCAATCTTTGATTACAAACCAACTGTAATTTTATGTAATTTTTTAATATTACCAACATATTGATAAAATTACATTTTTATTTTGCTCATTGTATAGTATGCTTTATAATATGATTAAAATGAGTCTTTTGCCAGACGTATGTAGTTGCTAGAGGTTTCTTAATAAAATAACAAAGTTTTTTACACTATATTTTTAATGTTTAGATATATATATATATATATATATATATATATTATTTAAAAATTTTATGTAATGCACTAAATTATATTAAATTTTGCTTTTTGAAATGAAAAATAAAAATGTTTATGCAGTTAATTTTAGAATACATTTAATTTTTTCTCACATAAATTTTAAGTTTAATATATCATGTTTTTTATTTTGCTAATGTTCAATTAAAACAATATTAATTATAAATTTTATTTAAGCATATGTTGCTAAAACATTAATTTGTCAATTAAATAATATATTTTAATGCTATATAATAGAAATTAAATATAAATTGTTATAAATAAATATAATTATTTGATATGTAATTATGTATTTTTTTAAATAAAATAATTTAAAAACTTTTATAAAATTAATTTTATATTAAAAAAATGTTTTTAAATATTATTTTTTTAATTGAACTGTATTAAGTGGATATATATCTATATATATCTATATTCAAAATTAATAGAAAAAATTACTTAAACTATTTGTTGGACAAACGTAACTGCTTATAAGATTGTATCTAATGTTTAAATTATAATAAATATTTGTTATTTATTTTTTATTTTTTAATAGTTGATTAATATATAATCATTAGTTAATATATAATTATATTTGAAAATCTTCTTGTTGAAACATTTATTATATTTAAAAAATGTTACAAATTATTTTAAATGCTTTGTAACAAACTGAATCGTTCAAAATCAATTCAGTATTCCCTGTTTCACAAAAAAGTGTTTATTACAGGTATCACCTAAATATTATATTACATGAAGGTTACACGTTTTTGACATTTAGATAATTTTAAATGTTTATTTAAAAAATTACATTTTTATTTATGCCGGAATTTTTAAAACTTACTAAACAAAGCATTTTTAAATTTTAAAATAAAAATTAAATAGTTAAATGTATCGCATATCTTTTATTTATATTTTGGATATTTTAGTAATAGTACAATGTATATATAAATAGTCATTACTGGAAATAAAAGGTTAGAATACATTATTAATGGCAGTGAAACATTAATCTTAATTTTTGTTTTTGTTAAACATTACACAAAGTCAATAAAATTCAACTTACACATTTTTAGACACAATTTATTGTTAAAAATAGTAAAATAACTTTTTATACGCAGTATTTTAACATAATATAGAGTCTTTTTAAAAATCTATAAACATTCTAATTAGGAAAATTAAAAAGAATTTTTAAAAACATTAAATTAATTAATACTACTGCTACTAAATTATATAAACACTTATTAATAAGTAATTTTTTCACATATTATATAGTATTATCAATATTTTTAGTTAAAACAATTATTACATTTAGATTTGTAAAAAAGTTTTATAATCAATATTTAAAAAAAATTAAAACATTTTATGTTAAAGTAACAATCTTTTTTCAGTAATAATAATAATTTTGCTTTATTAAGGAAAAAATTAAATAAAAAGTTCTAATTGTACGAACAATTAGATAAAAATGTACAAGATATTGCAAAATTAATTTTTTAATAGAATTGTTTTTATCTTGTAAAAATATACTTGAAATATTTGTAAACGTAATTAAAATGAGGTAAAAAAGCATTAGATAAATGATGTATCAAAACAACTGTTTTTGGTATCACTATATGCGAACATATGCGAACATACTAATTTATCTTGTGTTTTGCATGTGTTCATCTGGGTGTTGCAAAAAAGGATAATTTGTCAAACTGCCAAACATCATTCTTATGCACAAAGCAACACTTAGACTTGCAATGTGAAATTAATTTTATTTTCAAAAGTATTACAATTAATTAGACTAATGTGTAAACAAATTCACATAAACACAATAATTACGTTAAAGTGGACTAATGGAATTTATTTTTATAAATAAACACTTAACGTACCATAATAATGCTTATTCATAGGCATAGGATGTTTGTCTGTTTTCATTTGCCTAATAACAAATTTAACATAAGTTACATTTTACTTTTATATGCCAATCACGTTTACATTCCTAGATTTGTTAAAATTTTAGATGTAATAAGACTTTTAAAATGACAAATTGCGAACACAGATTAGATTTAGAAAGTGGTTTGTATTCAAAAATTAAGTTTTTTTTAAATATAGTAATTTAACAATTAGAGTACTTAATTAAAAAATTTTTGATTGATGTTGAGGCGGTTCTTTGTTTTACATACAAATTTAAAAACCAACATGTGTTACAGCTTATCACATAAATAGTTGTGCTTATTATGGAGTTTTCAAAACTGTAACAATAAATCTCTTGCAGTCAACCAGAAGCATTCTACAGCTGATTCATCCTTGTTTAAAATTTTTAATAGTGCATATATTTAAGATGTTACACTAATAATAATAGTAATAATAATAATATTAATAATAATAATAATTATTATTAATATAATAATAATTATTATTAATATAATAATAATAATTATTAATATAATAATAATAATTATTATTATTACGTAATTATAGTTTTATAAAATTGTACATAACATTTTTAATGCAATAATTAATAATAAATAGTATATACAAATGTATATATATATACATTATATAATTTATTTTTCTACAATTTTTAATGTTTTATAAAAAACATTTTTCAACAGTGGACATTTTAGCAAGGTCGAATGTGGGCCTGCATTTGGTGCCAGTATTAGGTATGAAACTCATGCCCATATATATATCATTATTTACAATTTATTTAAAAGTCTTTGTTTATTTACGAAACAATTTCTTAGTTTTAAAACTATTTTTGCTAAACCAAAATAATTGAAAAACAGTAGTAAATAATGTTTGAATCATTTCACCTAACAAAAACCTTGTAGTAACATTGATAAGCGGCAAAATAATTGTTAGAGTCGCCCCTTTTTTGTTGAACGTGACTGTAACAATGAATATATATATTCTTGACCAAATCATTTTCACAGTTGGACATTTAATAATTTTTAAAATATGTAAATATTTAGCAGTGATGATGTAACTAGTTTAATTTTAAAATGTTTGCAGCTGTTTTATTTTTTGTACCCTAACTAACCTCAAACATATGGAGGTCAGATAAAATGTTTAATTTAAATATTAATGATTATTTCCATTACATTTAGAACATTTTTTTCTATCATTATCGGCTACATTATCACAAATGTATATTGCCCCTGTGAATAATATATTAAAAATGCTCCAAAATTTAAAATGTTGTCTAACCTTTTTAAATACAAAATAACACGTTTTTTAATAATAATAATAATTATTATTATTATTGGATATAATGTTATAATTCATACTTTCATATGTAATACTAAAATAAATTTAATTTTATATAATCTATATTTATAAATAAATACAAACTTTAATCATTTTAAATTAAATAAATTGAACTTAATTTTGTATTAAATAATTTTAATTATACCAAATATGCAAAATATTTATTCTATTTTCCTGCTTTGGTTTTATTATTTAAATGTTTTACAACAAATCTTTTCGTCAAGTCGATCTTTAGTAAAAACGCAAATTTATTTATGGTTGTAGGAATTATTTGAACAGGAGTTTGATAACTTTATTATTGTATATTAAAATGAGTTTTCGAATATTTTATAATAAATAAAATGTAAGAAAAGTACATTATAAACTATAAATAAATATTTATATAGATTAAATTGGGTCAATAATAATAATGGTACAATTATAATTATTTATTTATTTGTTAATAACTTTTAAAATGCCGGGGTGATCTAGCGGTACAGCGCTCGACTTGGACCTAGTCGACATCGGGGTTCGAATCCCACCACCAACACCAAATGTGAACCGACGTTCGGCTTTACTAAAATGTTTACTGCTGAAAAATGCTTTTCATAAAATATTCGAAGTAGTAAAAATAAATAAAATTTTGTACAACAAAAACATAAAATTACTTAATGATTATTCTTTATATAAATACTTAATAGTAAGAAAAATTTGCATACATTCTAACATTTTTTAGCATTAATCAGTAATAATTGTTGGGTAGTTGTTCTAATGTAAACTGACTTTTAAATTATTTATACAAAATTATATTTTTGTATTATATTATTATTATGTTATTTGCAAATTGATTATATGCAAAATCATTTTCTAATTTATGTATATATTATATATATATATATATATATATATATATATATATATATATATATATATATATATATAATTGGCTTTTTATAATTGTAACTCAATTAAGGTTGGGAAGCTTTAAATTATATTTTAACAAATATTCTATTTTAGTATACTTTTGTTGAGTTACAATTGGTTTGAAAAACACTATGTTATATCAACTTTTTAAACAGTTAACTTTAAATTCAATTTGCTTATTTAGAAAATTTAAATATAAAAGTATACAAACTAAAATAAACTATTTTTAAAAATCTACTGTCTATCAATACAAACATTGATCTTTTTTAATATGCTAAAACAAAAACGTTTATAGGTATAAGTAAATTAAAAAGTTATTTATTTAAACCAACTTTATTGTTGAAAATGAAATTGTGTGGGTGCAGAGTAACAACCTAACTAGGATTATATTAAACCACTTGAACCACGTAATTATAAAGATATCGACATTTTTATTATTAAGTATTTTGTAATGTATAATACAATAAATTTAAAAAGACTGTCTGAGTGGTTTAACGGTACAGAGTTCGACTCAAACCTGGGTGAGTATGGGTTTATATCCCACAACTGGTACCATATAAGTACCCACGTTTACCGTAAAACATTTAAAGTAGTAAAAACAAAAAATTGAATGTTTTGAATTTTTTTTGATATTTGACTTTATATTTAAGATTGATAATTTTACATAATCTTTGATTACAAACCAGTTGATATTTTATATACTTTTAATTATTAATTATACATAATTTTGTATATTGTGTTATATATATACATATATTGTATAAAACAATATTAAAAAATTATATAGTATGTGAAAATGTTACATAACTGAATTAGTTGTGAAAAAACTGGCATATATATATATATATGTATTCGGATACTTGTTTTCTTTCGCTGAATATCCATTTAATAAAAAATGGTTTGCTTTAAATATTTTAGCGGTAATAACTATATATATTTTGTAATAACTAAAATGTAATTTTCGGTAGCTTGTTTGCTTTTAATTTTAATTAAGCGTTATTGACACATGCTAATTATTAACATTAATACATGTTTATATAAAAAAAAAGTGATTTAGTTTTGTTTAAAATGTGCTTGTCTAAAAATGGATTAATTTATTTTTGGCAAATCTTAATTGATATTATTTATATAAAACATAATTATTTATTGCTACAAAACAATCAAATAGCTTGTCTTGTTTGTTATGTCAACTTAAAAATATAATATGACATAACTTGTTACAAATAATATTTAACTTTTTATCCAAGTTAAATTGTTCTCCAACTTTACTAAAACTTTAGCCCAACTAGATAGAAGTTTATATGTAGTAAATTTCAAATTTTCGCTTGAGAGAATGACAATCTAGAAACTGAACTATTATGAGACTCCGGTACATATAATAATTACCAAGGCGTGAGTAAACTTAAACCATATATTTAAATAATTGATTTTTACATTTTAACATTAAATGTTTAAATTTAATTAAATAATAAATTCTGTCGTTAAATTTTGAACATGATACATACTTCTAACAATAATGCACCAATATTTTATTGAAACTTTTAATGTACTTTATAGCTATACTTTTATCTAGTATTTTACTTAGTATTATCCATAAGTGTTTACCAAAGACAGGTTTTACACACACAAATATCAAGTTAGACCATATTCAAGATACGATGCAAAATGTTTTAAATTGTTATAAAACAGAATTTGTTCAAATTGACTACATTTAACACATTGGCAGTTTGAAATCTACATGGGCGCATTTCATTAATACAGTGACACATTTTGTTATGTGTAATTAACAAATAATTTAAATTTTTTTAAATAAAACAAAAAACATTTTAGTGACAAATTTAATTGGTAACATTTAAATGCTATCTTAAAAACAATTTTATGTTTAAAAAAGTATTAATTTTGCTTATTTGAATTATATATATATATATATATATATATATATATATATATATATATATATATATATATATATATACTAAATTACCAAATTACTAAATTGTTACTGCCAAAACCAATTTTGTTTTAAGTCAGTTTTATGTGCAGTTTATGTGTTTTAAAATGTGTGATATTTTTTATTTGTTTTACTGCTTTTTTTGAAATGCCATTGTAATTTTTGTTTTGGTGAAAAAGAACTAAGAAATTTCCAGTATTAGAAATTATTTAGCCAAATATATATTGTGTGCAAACATCATGTATTTGTGTATCTAAACAGAAAGTTTTTTAAACAAAAAGTTGTATTTCCTTTTTTTAATGCAATAATAGTTTGTGATTTTGTTTTTTGATTTGCAAATGCGGTATTCTACATTTAAATATTACAGATAAAAAAGTAAACCCCGATTTAATGCACAGAGTATAGACAAATAATGAAACATTTAAAATGTTTAACACTATGTTTATATATATATATATATATAATGCACATTAAAACCACCGAAAATTGTAGTTAGTTTTATTAGAAACAAAACTTTAATATTGAAAGCTGATCTTTTTGTTATATATTTTTTCTAAAATACTTTATTTAATTAATACTGTTAAAACGAATAATTTACAATTAAATTATGTTAATATTTAAACTAGTAATAAGTATAATATGTACTGTTTGTTATGATATATATATATATAAAGGTATTTAATTTACGGCCTACAATTTTTTTTGTCGAATTAATTTAGCCATTTTTATTTGTATTTCAATGCAAAATAAAATTATTCCAGTTTTATGTACAAAACAATGGAAAAGATCATTGGTTTGGCCAACACTTACGTTTGCACTCGTTAGAATGTTCACTTGTTGCTCTAGCCCAAGGTCGATCCAAATACCCCGAAGCGCACTTCTCACAATCCGTTCCGTCCGTATAATGCTGACAATCGCATTTAAGCGGACCCCATCGATCTTCTTGACCCGCGGTCTCAATTCGTTCCCGAATGCATCGACTGGCATGTCCATTGCATTTGCACTGGCCTCCAATAGACACGTCGGAAAAAGAAAAGTATACAGGCTTGGCATTATCGTGATGAATATTGTTTGTCGTAGTTGAAGAAGCAGCAGCAGCACTTTTTTGGGACATGTAATAAGGACTCGTTTGAGACTCGGTCATCATTTGACTTTCATTAATTTTGAAATTAGAATTGCTCAAATGAAAAATGCTGTGGGGCAGTCGCATGTTGCGATGTAAAAACAATTTACTCGAGTCGTATTGCATCCTATCCGAATGATCGGCAAATCGCATTAAACTGATTCGCAAATCGGTTATTGTCATCCAATCTATTAGTGCCGAACTCCAAGGCTTGGCAGACGGTCTGCCAATTGTTGTACTAAAGGCAATGACATTGAACAAATGTCCAAACGAATCGTGCATGTCATTCGATTTTAAAGCGACACACAACACTTCTTGAATGTTGGCCAAAGAAATTTGGGCATTGTGTTCGTCGCTTGTGGGCAGTCGAAAAGCACGGTAACAATCGGTCGAAAAATATTGCCACGGTTTCCACGTTGTGCCGAAATCGGACGATTTGTACAGGGCAATCGAATCGGGCAATTGGCCGCACGATTGCAACGACACGTAGTAGACTTCGAAGCGTTTGCCCAAAGACAAAGTCAAGTTGACCGTTTGCCCTGGTCGTACTTTGCCCGAAATCCAACACGTTTCATTGTTCATTTGATGCCGGTCGGTAAGCAGTTGACTGCCGTGATCATAGCTCGAATTGCATGTCTCGCAGTGCGTTTGTTTGTGTCCCAAGGCGTCGTAGGACATGCGACATACTTTTTCCGATTTGGTCGGGTCATCGCCACAGGTCGACGTGGAAGTAACTGGAATGCCTTCGGCAATGTTAGTAAATGGCGGAGTGCATTCTTGTAGTCTGTCGTTGATTTGACACGGTGAACGGGGCGAGTCGTATACGACTTTAATTTTTTCGTTTTTTTCCATAACAATAACATTGGGATTTGTTAGAGAATGTACTTCAAAAAAGTATTGGGCTGTTAGAATAATTAACAAATAAAACCACAAGAGGTTCATGTTACTTGATTAATTAAAAATTTAATAAAATTTTGTCATACATTTTCAAGTTAAATAACCCCTTAATGATGTTTTATAACAAACCAACATACAAACATGTGTGTGTGTGTGTGTTAATGTGTTTTACACAAATTACATTGCGCGCAAAGGGAAGCAAAAAATAAACTGACAACTAATTGGTTTTTCGTTCAAATGAATAAATTTAAAGTGTGTGCACACGTGTGTATCTAGACTCTAACTTGAACGTTTAATAAGTGTAAGGTTGATAAATATATAATATTTGAAGAAAATAACTCAAAGTTCATTTGTAATTTTAAATAATCAATACAATTATTTTTTTATATAATAATTAAGCAACTTATTATTTTGTGAACGTAGAATTGTTTAAAATTTTAACAGCAATTTAGGCTTACTTGAATGCAATTATTATGTTATATGCTTGCAATTTAACGCGAAATAGTTTTTATTTTATTTAGAATTGTCGGAGTAAAATTGTCAGATTTACTTGGTTTTAAGTCAACCAGGAGCATTGTACAGCTGTTTCATATTTTTCTTAAATCATTAGTAGTGCATATCTTTCAAGTTTTACACACACACACACACACTTAAACTCACGTCCTATTTGGTGTCAGATCAGCGCCTTAATCACTGAGCTATGAGTGATTGGACTTGACCCTGTAAATTTATTATTTATAGTGAATCTAATCACTTGTTACTGCCCAGCGTCCTCAAATACTTCCACGTTACTACCGGTTTAGCAAATGATCCCTCTGAAAACCAAGTAGATTTATTACTTCCGTGAATCTGACAATTCTAATCAAACAACTTTTATCTAATTAAATCACAAATTTTTATTTTAAAATGAAAAAAGAGGTTAACATTTTTGTTTAATAATTGAAAATTGTTAATTAGATTGCATAAGAAGCATAATTCTACTTAATTTTTATTTAATTAAAAATATTAAAATTTTATGATTTTTACAATAAAAATGACGGATTTAATATTTTATCCAGTAATTTTGATGGATAAATAATCATTTGAAATTGTAAACAACACCTTCGTTTTTGAATAATTAGTGCGTAAACCAATACGAGAACTAATGTCTCTGAGGCGTGTTGCTACATTTTGCATTATTTCTCGTGTTTCACTGAGTAGGTCAATATCATCTGAAAAGTACAAATTTGTATATTTGCCATGAATCCATTAAATGCTATAAAATAAATTATTCTTGGACTGAGTAATAATACAATTAGTTGCCAGAAGAAACAAAAGCGGTGACAAAATACATCCTTGATGTACTCCTGTGACAATTTCGAACATAGCAATGCGACCACTTTTATTCTAATACAACAACTTGAATTTTGGTATATTAAACGCATTATATTTACACATGTTAATGGTATACTGTAAAGCTTGATAATTTTTTACGAAGATTTTCGATAAACATTGTTAAAGGCTTTCATAAAATTAATAAGATTAAGTATTAGTTAAAATTTTTGACATTGTTTAATAATAATAGGGATAGTAAATATTTTCTTGATAAAACTTCCTCCTTTATGAAAACCTGCTTGTTGTTCTCAAAAGTGCTTATCTACCGCATTACTTAAACGGTTTATAATTACTTTGCAAAACACTTTACCACAAATAGATTATAGGGTTATTCTGAGCCAATTGTTCCAATTATCCAGAGTTCCTTTTTCTCGGACAGAGTAACAATTACTCTTTGCCACCAATAATTTGGAACTAGTTCATTGTGCCGTATAACATTAAAAAAATGAGCAAGCTTGCAGCTACTACATTACCTCCATGTTTGTGGATCCCTGCGGTTAATTTGTCAGCTCATTCTACTTTATTATTTTTTGATGATTAAATTGCATAAATCACTTCAGTTACAAAAATATAATCTCTACATATTTCCAGTTATTAAAAGTTTTAGGAGTATTTGGCAAAGGATTTTTAAATACTTTGTTAAAATACTCTATCCATCTGTTAAATGTAAATAATTATCTTTTCTCTAATTAGAATATTGGTGTTCTTTCTAACTCCCAACAATTGTTTCACAATTTTATACAATTATTTATTACTTTTCGTTTTTTTCAGTTTTGTTTTTTAAGAAAATCATTTTTGTATTTGTAACAGATTTTCGTTAACAGTTTATTTACAGTTCATCACGTATTTTCTAAATAACAAGATTGTTTAATTTTTGTTTTCTTTTGTTTTTTTTTAATAAAATCAATTAGATTTCAAGAAATTGTTGAAATCTATTGTTTCTTAGTAAAGCCACATCGTCTACCTATCATCACATTTGCTGTACAATGTACAATTGTTTTTTTTTTCAAACGATTTCTATTATTTAACAAACGTTTTTTACTCATTGTAGATTTTTATTTAACGAATCATTAACTTGCTAGTACGTTGAGTCACTACCATCTGTTTTAAAGTAGGCTGATAAAATAGAAAACAAAATTAATTTGTTTAAAACCTTCCTACAACTATCCATTCCCTTTCGTTGTTGCTTCATTGTTACTGTCTACAAGAAAAGAAACTATTAAATGTTTGATAACTACAGGGAAATTTTTTTTATTGTTGACAAATTTGTGACGTTAGCTATAGTTAAACAAATTTGCCCAAAAAAGAACATCTTAATTAAGCAACTAAACGACCAATATATATATATATATATATATATATATATATATATATATATATATATATATATATATATATATATATATCAGTTTGTGTAACGTAGTGATCTAGCGATACAGCACTCTACTTGAACCTGGATGAGTATGGGTTTGATTTCTACGACTAGCATCAAATAAGGACCTACGGTTGGCTTCGTTAAAATGTTTACTACTGAAAAATGTTTTTTGTAAAAACATTTAAAATAGTAAAAACGTCAAAATATGTATAATATCTGTAATAAAAATAATTGTTGGAATTGTAGCAGAAGTTTACTTAATAATGATAATAATAATAATAATAATAATAATAATAATAATAATAACATTGCACGTAAAAGGCAAACAATGAATAATTTAAATGAACTATGAAAAAAACAATCTAAGATAGATCTACAATTAACTTTGTTGAATTTAATGATTATAAACAGTTAATTATTGTCATTTTTATTAATTAAATGCCTAAAGTTAAATATTATTATTATTATTATTATTATTATTATTACATTAATTTAGTAAGATACACTAGATATACATTTAGCGCAAAAATACATTTTCATTATTAATAAAAAAATAAAATTACAGAATTACAAAAACATAGTAGTACAAATAATGAGAACTAAATGAAATATAGGACAACATATAATAATAAATATAAATATAGTTAGTACGGTAAACATGCGGTTCAAAAAATAATAATTCAAAATCATTATATATATATATACTACTATTCCAAAAATTAACGCAAAAATTTATAAAAGTATCAAATATACATCAATTTCTGTCCAATTGTTTTTTCGTAAAAATAAATATTGAGAATTAAAAATAGTGTAAAGTATTTATTAGGTCCTTTGTATATACTTAGAAATACTTATTTAAAAAGGCTGAGTCGGCTAAAATGGCATATTTTAAAAACTACTTCTATATAAAGGTGGATAATAAGTTGAAGTTACATAATTTTTATAATAATTAATCTCTTATTATTTTGTGTGCTTAATTTTATTAAAAATGAACAATGAGTAATCGTTAAAACTGATGTTAAATGCACATTCAACTCTGCCCTAGTTGTGATGTCATAATAATTAACAAAAAAAATATTTAATTATTTTAATCTATATAAATAAAATAATAAAAATAACTTTTAAAATAATTTAAATAAAAATTTAAAAACAAATCGAATAATTTATCATTTACGTTTGACCTTGAGATTCCGCTTATCCGCTTATTTTGCTTTCTGTTTGCGTTGTTTGTGAAATGGACATTAGTAATAAAAACGGTTTTCAACTTACCGAAAATGAATATCGTGTCATCAAAAAGTTAAAAAATAAAGGTTTTTTACTAAAAATTTGGTGAATTTATACAGAGTTAACCTTTCGACAATTTATCGGGTTATTAATAATCAAAAACCGCGAAATTACGATGTTGGAAGAAAACGTGTAACAACTACTACGGATAATTAAAAAATCGCTATAGAATTAAAAAAATTATAACAAACCTATTTTAGAAACTAAAAAAAATAGTTTAAACAATTTTACTTATTCTACGATCAGAAACAGGGCAATAGAATCTGGTTTATCGCCATTTATTACTAAAAAACAATGATAGATTAGCCTTTTGTAAACTATAGAGTAAACGACACCTTTGTTATTGGCATTCCGTATACTTTGCTGATAAAACAAGCATTCGGAATAAACCATTTCGCTATAAAAAAGGTGTTGTGTGGGTCAAGTTTTTAAAAACATTTACTCCTGATTGTTAGAAAAAAAGCCCACCCTCGACATGTAATGTGCTGTTTTGGTATTAAGTATAATCAACTTACCAAATGGAGAATTATATCTGATACCTTAAATAGTAAAAAATTTGTTTCAGTTATGAAGAATGTTTTTTATTATAAAATGCAATATACTTACACCGGGGTTACGATTGTTTTTCAGGACAATGCCCCATGTCATGCATCCAAAAAGATACCTTCATATTTATCTAGGTTCACTTTATTTGTTTTATATTTACATTTAGACAGTAGATAGGCTAAAATCAAAAAAACGATCTTTTATTTAATTACCACTTAACAGCCTAGATATCAGTGTTATTTAAATTCATTTTAGCATGCTAAACCGCAATATCAATAAGCATACCGAAATTGAGGATTTATGTGAACGCATTCGGCTTGTTGTTCGATATGAGATGAAACAAGAATATATCAACATTCTCATCGACAGCGTTTTGAAACGCCTGGATCAGGTTGTTTAGAAGGAAGGCGATCACATAGATGATTAAATGTTTTTTAACTTTGTAATGTCTTAATTATTTGATGACTGAAAAAATTGAATGTTATTTGTTTTCTTACTAATACTTAACGTTATAAATCATGTTAATTATTTTACTCCCTTTCCCATTTTGCACCAGTTAATATTGTATATAATTTTTTATTACTAACAATATATATATATATATATATATATATAGATTTATAGTTTTAAAAAAATTATTATATAGTATTGTATATTTTATAATTGAAGTGACGTTTCTCTTGTATGCTATGTAGTTGTAGTGCATATATATATACATATATATATATAAGGAAGTACATTAAACTTTAAATGTATATTTTATTAAAAATGTTTTACTAATTATTTTAACTTTTATAAATTTTGTTAAATAAACTAGTTAATTTATTTGCATATAACTTTATTCAATAATTAAAAAAATAAAATGGAAAATTTTGAATAGCTTTAAAGTATACTTAATACATCAATAAAATAATGAAACATTAAAAAGTGAACGTGTATAAACCAAAATCTTTTTATAGTCTAAAATAGAGATAAGTAATTGTTTATAATATAAAAAACATAAAATAACAATTTAAAAAATTTTTATTTCACTACATTAATAAACGCTTTCGTTTTTCTCCAATCGTTTAAAGAAAATGCAATTATGCAATACAAAAAAATATTTTAACAGCACTTAAAAATGCAAAATATAAAAAAAATAGTAAATAAAAATAAATTGTTTTAGAGAATTAAATTATTGTTTTATGATTATTGTTAATAAAAAATATTGAGATAACTGTTTTTTCAGTTATGTAGGAAAGCTTCTTTGTACTTGATTAATTTCCAATTTGTTTAAAATATTTTGAAAACAATATATATATATATATATATATATATTAATATAATTTTTTCTTGAGGTAAAACGAAATTTTGTTAAATAAACTATAATATAAATTAGATTTTATTCAGCCGTTTAAAAACAAAAACTTTAAATCCAAATTTAGATTATTTGTTCTGGTTAAACTTGAACCATTTGTATATATGATTGTAATAATTTAAAAAATTATTTAAGTTTAATAAAAACATTAGATAATTGTTAATAATAAGAACACCTAATTGTTAAAATATAAGTATAGCTGTATTTATTAATGGGTTTTCAGGAGTGAATTATTAAAATAATCAGATTCACTTAAATAATAAATGTATTTGATGCAATTCATAATTAAATACTTATTTAGGATAATATATTAGTTTATAAACTAGATTGAGACCGCTTTAAAAATTTTATTGTAAGAGAACATAGATAGTTTTCAACATTTTAATTATTTTATACTCAATTTTCAACTTTTAATGTAAATCTATTTTTAGTTTTTGTAACATTTTTCGAAAGCACTTCCAGTTGTTTATAATTTACCCATGCTCGTTCAGGTTCGAATTCAGCGCTATACCATTAGACTACCTAGGCTATATCTCTACAAGAGAGATCGTAATCACCGATCAAACCTAGTTAGGAATTGCCGTGTTTTAATCCACCGATATGCAATGGAGAGCCTCTACCTGAAACACTGTTGACTATTGCTAAATGAGGACCCAATTAGTTATGGAATACGTAAAAATATGTTCCACTATTAACATAAACAAAAATATTAAAGACCAAAGTAATATAAAGTCATACAAAAAATTAATTTTTTTTAAAATCTTTGAAAACTTATTAATAAACAACTGAACCGTGCATATAGGCTATTAAACCTGTGCAGTATGCCAGAACCTATATAGTAAAAGCCCTAATGGAAGAGATTATTAACTTACTGGATGGTGGTTAAAACGTATGGCCTTTGAAAACGCTAGAAAATTAGCATTGATTAGATTCACCATAAATAATAAATTTATAGGATCAATTTTAATCACTTGTGGCTCAGTAGTTAAGGTATTGGCCTAGATAAGGTGTGTTCTTAAGTTCATGTAAGGCTTGGAAGATATGTACTGCTGATAATTTCAATGAAGGATAAAACGGGTGTACAGTGCTCCTAATTAATTAAAGCTAAGTAGATTTATTATTCGAATTCATTTGACAATTCTAATATTTTATCCATGAAAACACATTAATAAAAATAACTGAACTGTTTCCGTAACATGGCTATAGAAAAAATCTTATAGATTCTTTAAGCTATCTTAGTAACATGATAATGATATAATAATATGGCAAAAACAATATACAATTTCCATGTTATTCAAGGTTTTTCTATATCAAATAAAAGGCATAAAATGCATTTTTGTCCATTATTTATTGTTATTTTTTAATTATTATTATTACATTGGACGTCATTACAGTACATATACACATTTTCAAAATTACAGTAAATAATAAATCCCAATTTTTAAAATAAAAACATTTTATTCCATGATATCTAACACATGCTTATAATGCGATACCCAAACTTTAATCATTTTTAGTTTAAAATTTTTAAATGCTAAAATATTAAATTCATTTATAAAAATAATTTTTTTAAATTAAATTTTTATTATAAAAAATAAGTTTAACAACAAAATAAATTCTTACATAAATACATACAAATTTACATTTTTTAAGTAGTTAATAATTAGTTTATTTTTAAAATAATTAAATATAAAAAATTTTAAAGCAAATTTCTTTTGAAAAAAAATTAAAAATATATTGGGTAAATTAAATACATATTCCATTTTTATTTTACCTACAAAAGTTTGGGATTTGCTATGTATACCGTTTTTTTGCTCACTTTATACGTACAGTAGGCAACGTATGTTATTGTATATTATATTAAAAAATTTTTGCGAATAATATTAAATGTATATATATTAGTAAAGTATTATCTAAGGTATTTATTAATAAGTGTTAGATATGTCTAAGATAAGTAGCACGTGCTACATATATTTAATATCATAATAGGTCAACATTGGATTTATTTATGTCACTATCTGTATGTTTAGTAAAAGCTAATCTTCTTTATTAAAACTCTGTCTAATACAAAAAATTACATTTTTTGTATATAAATGGTGTAAACGTATATAGAATTAGAAAATATGTAAAAAACTAACTTGTCTAGTGTGCAGAAAAATTTTGCAAATGATACGTTTTTTCAAACCATGTAAAAGTAGACAAACAAAAAGTATGACTATTTTATTTTTACAAAATTAAGCAAAACTTAAAAAGAGAAATTTAAAAGTAGTAAACAAAGAAAATGTAAAAAATTTGTAATATTGCATTGTTAAAAATATATAAATTTTATTTTTTAATTTTTTTAATTTTATGTTTGCAACTTTGAATGTTTTACGAGAAATATTCTTCAGCAGTGGACATTTTAGCGAAACCAAACGTGGGCCCGCATTTTAGTGCCGATGATGGGATTCGAACCCATGTTCACCGAGGTCCGAATTCGAGCGCTGTACCGCTAGACCACCCCGGCATTTGAATTTAAAGTCTATGTGATGGTCTAGCGGTATAGCGCTTGAATTCGGACTTCGGTGGGCATCTGGGTTTGAATCTTATCGCCGGTACTAAAATACGGACCCACGTTTGTCTGCAGCAAATTGTCCACCGCTGAATGATGTTTCTCGTAAAACATTCAAAGTAGCAAACGTAAAATAAAAGATAAAAATAAATAAATATTCTATAAAGCTGTAGATAAAGATTGCGATTTATACTAACCATTGCTTAAACAGTAAAAAAATTATAAAACAATTTTAACAAATTATTTCAATTGTTACTTTAGCAAGATGCTTCAGAACATTAAAAATATGTTTAAAATCATGTTCTAGGATGTACCTTAAATTTAGAAATGTGTTTTTTAGTATGACTTATCATTGCTATCAGTTTGACATATTTAGACTGAAAAAATTTGTTTAACCTCGTACATTTGATTCTGTACAGCCCGGATTCAAATGTTATTAATTTTCTGTTTAATTTTTTAAACGGTAGCTTAACAACTTGTAAAATAACATATTACTTATAGGGGGCCTCATTTATGTTATAGAACATTGAGTTCTAAATTATTATATTGACACATCGACAGACACGGATTTAAAACAGTTGAAAAAAGTTATAAATGAAAGTAAATGTTGTTTCAATTGTTGACATTATAAAGTTTATAATTTTTTCTTTATATATTCATGTATTTTAGTTAATAAAATGTTTGTTATTTAACAAAATAGATGTGTTTGTTTTTAAGATTTAATAAACTGAGGTATTGTGTTTTATTGCAATAACGAATGTTCTTGTATATTACAATTATTAATTATGTTTTATGAACAATATTTTTTATAAATATTAGGAAATTATTATTTGAAGCATGTGATAAAAAATGTAACTATATCTAGGATAAAAAGCAAGTGAGTCAATTTATTATTGACTTTCGTACCAGGCTGTAGTTGTGGAAAACACTAAAACGTAGTACAAACATTGGGAACAAAATGAACTAGACAAAATTAAAAATATAATTCAAACTTATTATATTTAAAAAGGTTACTGTAAAGTATATTTGTATTATGGAATACAAAGTATAAATTAGCTTAAGCGGATGCATGGGTGAGATCACCTTAATAAGTTTGTTAAAATCTCAATATAAATTAATATAAAGAACCATTAAAAAAAATATTTTTAATTTTAAAATTTATTTAGCATTAAATTTAGGGTCTATAAAACGCTGATTTATATATTATGAGCACTTTATTTTTGCATATTTATAATTTGAGTTTATTTCAGATACTACTGTTTTAAGTATTAAGTAGTTAATATTTTTTAAAGTAGTACTTGTATTTACTTTGATTATTGGTTTTAAAGTTATGACATTTTATCCACATTCAAAGATAATGTAAAAAATTGTAAAACAAAAAGAATCATAAAATTTTGTAAAGCATTATCAATATCCCAGGTGTTATACACCACCTAATATCTCCCTTTGCCTAATATTGAAACAACCAAAGCAATATTTTCTACCCTACATTGCATTCATCAGTTCATCTGTGGTTGCGGTGAAAAATTTGTCGGACAATGCGTCGCTTAGTTGATCGGGTTAAAGAATACATTGCTGATTGGTTGAATCACAGTTCTAACTCCAAACCAAACATTAACTCAATTTCGAAAGTTGCTTGCAAGTGTTGATTACTTTTCAAGCCTCTAATATCCCAAACCCTTGAATCTGTTCATATTTACACATTGAAACCCATTTTGTGTACACAGAAACAGTTTGTATTAATTTGAACTTAAACGTAAGTTGTATATATACGCTTTAAACATTATGTAATATTGATATTAAACTGAAAAAATTATTTTATAAAAAACAGTTCAATAATCAACAATCTGCAAACAAAGACATACAATGCTAAAATTTTACATGTTTGTGACTGACAAAAATATACGTAATAAATTCATCTCATATATATATATATATATATATATATATATATATCTATTGTTTTGTTTGTAGAATGTGATTATTGAACTATATTTTATAAACTGATTTTTTACTTTAATATTAATATTGTATACATAATGTTTAAAGCAATGGGTTCCCTTTATAATTTAAAATAAAAATATTAGAAGACGTATATATATATATATATACTATTTTTTTATATTTTTATGACTGAAGAGAATATACAAAATGAATTCATCTTTTTTTAATTTGGTAATAATAAACGTATCATCTCGTTTACTCGTGTATGATGCAGGTCTAGTTCCTGCTGTTTTTGGACGTGTATAATTATTTAAACTCTGTTTACAATCCTTGTACAAACCTGAAATACATCTGCGATTTGTTCACTAGTTAAACCAAAATTAGAACGTTTTTTATTTCTTTGTAATTTTTAGCAGTTAAGAAAAAGCTTGCACTATTTAAACTCATTATAATCAACTGCCGTAAGTGTTCAGAATTGTTCTAAGGTTAAGAGGTGAAATTAAAATGTTTGACAAGTCGATAAAACAAAAACGTGCGGACAAGTTCTTAAAAAAAATTTAATATTTGTACATTACAATTAATTTTAAATTTTTTATGCAAAATTTTAAAATTAATTAATTTGCTTTAAATAAAATGTATGCAGTAACGTATGCTTGTTTATGTAAGCACTTGTAAAATTATGTAAAGAAATAATAGTTTCCTTTAAAAATATCGCTCCGTAATCGTTTTATGGTATTAACTTCATATGTATATAATTTTTAAGTGTAACTATTACGATTTACACATTTGCATGTTATTTATCCTAAAATTTCCAGATACTTATATATTTATAAATGTAGAAAACTAAAAAAACAACAATTAACTTCAAGTAATGATAGCCCATATTATTTTAGCTTAATTACTTTGTTGAAAAAAATATTTTTCAAATTAAAACAGAAAAAATGAAAAATAAGAGTTTATTGACAAGTCCTATTTTGGACCCTGTATATATATATATATAACAAAACTCTTTCACTTTGTAAATTGAATTTTTTTCGACTTTCACTCAACCCTGTCATTGGAATCATATACTACTGTAGTGAACAAAAATGAATAAAAATGATTTAAATATTAAAAAAAAATTTTATTATTATAACAATTGATTTTATTATTATTATTATTATTACTGTTATTGTTTTTATTGTCTGTACATTTTGTTTTACTGTATCGAGTTCTCTAAAAGTTTTCATTAGTTTCACTTTTGATTTTTGTGTACGTAACCGTGAGTTACAGTTAATAAACGTTTCTCCATTTGTTCGTCTTTTTTCTATCTAGTTATGGTAGACTGATTAAATCTACGAGATTAAAAACGATACAAGTACAATCAGTAATTAGGAGTCAGATCAGTTATCTAAACTCCACCTAGTTTGGATCAGAAATTATTCAATTTAGCCAGTCCCAAACCTGGATAAAGGAGGAGGGTTTGAGCGCGCAAGGTTAGCAACCTGGTCTCTGTAAAAATTTTATACTGCTACAGAAACAATCAAGAGGACGCCATTTTGGTAAAAAACGGCAAAGAAGTAATCGTACGTATCTGGATGACAGAGTTACACAGATGACAGGGTTGAGTGAAAGCCGAAAGGAAGCTCACTCAATCTTCGATTTGCAGAATCTTCAATGCTAACGAGATTTTGTTATTATTATTGTTGTTTTGCTGTAATTGTTGTCTTATTTTAAAGCAAAAGGGTTTTGTATAAAAATATAATATAATTAGTAATCTATATTTATTCACTCCATAAACTACTTTGCTGTAGGTTACAAAATAGCGTCTTTTTATCGTATCTTTAGCAACATTTAGTTTGTGAAAAATCCTTGCTTTTGAACTTTGTTTTTTTCCCAACCAGATTTGTAACTGGCTACAATAGACAATATTATAAAACAAAATGCTTCAATGTAAGCTAAAAAGAAATCCAAAATTGTGCGAGCACGTTTCATTGTAGAAATCTGTGTTTTGATGCTAAACTACTTGTACTTTATAGTACAATTTTGTTTTTAGATTGCATTAGTAGAACTAAAAGTTTTAAACATCTGGAGCCAAAACACCTTTAAATTCAACACAATCACAAACATAACTATAAGTAGAAAATTATTTTTCACTATCATAAACACCAACCAAATTTTATATTTAATGGTGTGCTAAAATTTAGACTTACTTTATTGTTTGTATTATAAAAGAATTTAAAAGTTAATTATACTTTAAAACATGCTAAATAAAATAGTCCTTAATATATATAATTAATATAAACAGCATTTTAAACAACACTATATTGTAAAGTTAAATGTTTTATAAATATTTTAAATAAAATAATAAAGAGACTAATTTGACATATTAATCAATAAATAAATGAAATATATAATCCGGTTAATTTATTTTACGTTCTTGTTTTTTTTCTCTTGTTTTTACAAACATGGCATAGATAGATTTACATAAACATTTATACATAAATTTTAAAATTTTAAACCATTTTTTATTTAATGCAATTTTGAATAAATAAATAAAAATTAACATTTGAATATTTTGCATTGCAATATTTTCACAAATGTACATTAAAAATTTATTAAGAATAATATTTTTAAACACACAACGCTTTAAAACTAAACATAATTTTTGTAATATTTTCTATTATTTTGTTTTAAACTGTAATAATATTCGTTTAAATACTTTTCTTTAAAATGTATAATAATATAATAAAGAAAAAATTATTGTAAAAATATTTTAAAGTACCTGTAAAATACAATCACTAAAGAAAATAATGAAAAAAAATGAAAAATTGCTAATGCTAAATTAATTAATTTTTTAGCTAGTTTTATTAAAATCTTATTAAACATTACATTAAATAATGTACAGTACTCCATGTTTAATTTTCCATATAATAATAAATATTTATTTAAAAATTAAAGAATAATAAAGAACTGTAAGGAGTTCATACTTCAGAATTCAAAAAGAAGACCAATATTTCAATCAAGGAAAAATGGTTGTTTACATTTGACAGATAACAAACAATCATCCAGATAAATAAAATATTTTAAAAGTATTTAAAAAGCCTACGCCGAATACTCTTATAAATTTTAATAACTGGAAATATGTAGTGATTACATTTTTGTAACTAAAGTGGTCCATGCAATTCATACGTTAACAAAAATAATCAAGCAGGATAACCTGACTTAGTAACCGCAGAGGTGCTCAAACATGGAAGTGACGTAGTAGCGTGCGAGCTTGCTTATTCATTTAATATTATACGGCATAATAATCTAGTTCCAAATGATTAGAAGCAAGGAGTAATTGCTACTCTGTCTAGAAAAGAAACTCTAGATGATTCCAACAATTGGCACGGAATAAGCCTATAGTCTATTTGTAGTAAAGTGTTTTGCAAAGTAATTGTGAACCTTTTGAGTAATGTTGTAGATGAACGTTTTTGAAAACAATAAACTGATTTTTTAAAAGGAAAAAGTTGTATTGTATTGTTACTGTTATCTTGTTGTCCCATGCATTTTGTCAAAGCAAAACAATGTAATAATGCAATGAATAATACTAAAATAGCCTATTGTGTATAGAAAACTTTGTACAAACCTAACTTTTATTTTTTGAAAAAAATTGTTTCGGTAACAAACATTTTATTGGTTTTGTAAAAAAATATAATAACCATTATATTAGAAATTATATTAATTAATTTTGGAGTAGTATTTTTTATTTCAAAATATAATAATATCTTTTTTAAGCTAAAATACAGTTTGCTTATGCTACAATCACAATTATTTTAAAAAACAATGTTCTATGTTACATGTTTGCAAAATACATTTTAAGTATATTTAAAATAATGCTGTTTACATGAAAAAAATCTTTTTAAACATAACGCGGATTAAAATAAACATATATGTGTTTAAAAAATTGCCATTTATAAGTTGCATTATTAATTTTATCTATTTTGATTTTTGTATAATTAAAAAAATGACATGTTTAGGCATATTTAAAACAAAACTTTATTAATTTTAACCTATTTTATGTAAAAATGTAGATTATATAAGACCGTCTTAACAACCTAACCGATAGCATACAAATGCATTTGGGTCAAGTGTTTACATGCCTCTTCACGCATATCATATTGAACATGACTTTTTAATATACGTTAATTTTGAGTTGTTTTTTTGGCCTATGTAAGTTAATCTTATTTTATTTATTTATTTATTTATTTTTGGACTGGTGTTACATACTGCTAATTGTATTGTATTTTTATAATTGTACATATTTTTGTGTGCTGAAAGCTACTTCTACTGGAGTATCTAAGCCAATAACCATAAATAATAATAATAATAATAATAATAATAATAATAATAATAATAATAATAATAATAATAATAATAATAATAATAATAATAATAATAATAATAATAATAAGGATGAGAATAATAATAATAAGAAGAAATGATCACTTTTATTATTTGATATTTCTAGTGTATTATACAAGAATGTATTTAGCAACCCATAAATTAAAATTATTTGTATTTTATGTATTATTTGACGTTATTTTATGTTTATAATATTACCCAATCTTTAATTACAAACTAGTTTTTTATTATTGACAAAGATTGATGAAATAACATAATATGATTAAACTGAATGTTGCTTATAAATTATGTAGTTGTTAGAAGTTTTTTTAGTTTAATAAGTACGTTTTTTTTACACTATTTTCTTTAATAGTTGTAGTTTCATTGTTTTTATTTTCTCATAATTTAAATTATAGTATATTGATAGATAATTAAAACCCATTTTTGCAAGTGTTTTTTTATTAATTTTTAAAAAAATGAAAAAGATGAAACTTATATTTTTTTCAGTTAAAAGATAAAGTTATATTTAGTTAATTGTATACATTAAACAACAAAATTTTTAACATTTATACAAACATTTAAAAAATTTTATATAAATTGTATATTTCAAACTTATATTAGTACAATGAATTGATGATAAAGTTTATAAAAAAAGAAATAATCAGCTTCTACATTTAAAACATTTCTATAAAACATAAAGTTTTACACTAGTAATTTCAATATAATGTTTAAACAACAATAAAATTAAGTCAATTTTGAACCAATTCTTAATTGTTCACATCTAATATTTTCTGGAACAGTTCTAAATCAGTGGACAAAAACCTGGAAAACAAGATAACTGTAGATAATAAATCAATAAATTATGAATTTATTATACAAATAAATAATTATAATATTGAACTTGTCACATACATAAAAATTAGACTAAATTAAACAGTAGATTATTTTAAAATCATAAAAATGTCAATATTAAAAATTAAAAATAAACTATTATAAATATAAAAATTAAAATTTTATAATTGGTAAAAACGAAATAATTTTAATGTTTTTTTCCCTAAAGTTTGTTAAATATTAAATATGTATAAAAATTATATATATATATATATATATATATATATATATGTATGTATGTATGTCAAATGAATATAAATTATTATATTTGTTATTTATTAAAATCATGAAATTTAAAACTATATTACGTTACACTGAATCTTTATTCATTAATAATAGATTGTACATATTTATAACTTATAAAGAAATAGAAAGTATTTATTAAAAATTAAATAGATTTATAATTTGTATTTAAAATAATTTTATATTATAGATTATCTATAAGAAACGTTAAATAGTTATAATATAAATTTGTATATACATTGCTTATAATCGTGTGTATAAATTTTTATATTCTGATCATAATCACGTTTAAAAGACTAATTAAAAACTAATCAAATTTCATAATTCCGAAATCGTTTTAGTAAATCCAACGAAGCTTTTGTGTTACTACAAATTTTGTTATCTATAAATTGAAATAATAATTATTATGGAATACCGACCGTCAGTATTATCGTTTTCAATCATTCGCATTTTCTGTCCATCATTGAACCAATGCATACTCTAGTATTTATGTAAGAATGTTAAACTATACCTGTTTTACGTTTGTATGTGTGTTTAGCCATGTTTTAAAAGGAACGTCAATGTTTGAATCTACCCATATGTCATAAATGTTTCGCAATTGACAATCAGTCAAAGTTATTTTCGCTTCTTGAATTAACTGAAATTCTACATCTACATTTGAATAAATTTTGTCAATGTAAATAGTACTTGACTGAAAAGAACCACTTTTGTCAGGATGAATTTTTAAAATTTTTAAACGATATTCATGCATTATTTGCTCAATCTTATAATGTATATTTTTAAAATTTGACATACAGATGATTCTTTTGTAACTCCCAAAATGTCATAATAATTTCTTTCTTTAAAATTTATGGTCATAGTAACAAAAAAATTATTTTTAAACTGTAAATTTTTCACTATAGCAATTCCGTAATAATCAAAACAAAAACATTTGTGTAATTATAAACAAAAATTTGTTTATATATATATATATATAACAAGTAAATATGACCAATCAGAATCACTCTTATTAGGGTAAAACCTTTCTCAAATTAAAAAAGTACAACTGTTAATAGAATCAATAAAGTAAGTAAAATGTTTACTGGGTAAAATTTATTTAAATGGTGATTCAATAAATTAAGCAAATATTATAAAATTTGGTACAATTAAATTAAGAAAACACATTGAGACTACTAATGAGATAAAAGTAGCAGTAAATGTTGAAAACATTTCCATAATTAATTGATACAAGTAAATATAGTACATTTTTATGGTATTTATAATTAATAATGAATCTAGGCACCAAGTTGCGCTTGTTGCTGAAAAATCCTTTGTATAAAATATTTAAGCAATAAAAGTCAAATTAAACAAATTAAATTTTCTAAAACAAAATGAAAAGAAAATAAAGGCATTTTCTTTCACCTGACTTGTAGTTCCATCCGAGATTTTGTATTTTATCAATGTGTCATATTAAGTAGGCTGTTATTATATGCAAAGTCTAGACTAGTGTGGCAAGTTTGATTTATGAAAATTAATTAAAAACAACTTAACTGTCCAATTTTTAACATCTAGTTATAACCACTTAATTAATCATTATTAATTATTATAATTACATTCATTTTTTCTTTGAATGTTTTTACTTTCTCATTTAAATATTGTAATTCGAATAACTAAATTGAATTAATAATGTTTTAATACGACTGAATAAACGATGGTCTTACAATTTTTGGTTTCTATTATTATTATTATTATTATTATTATATTGGCAAACAACTAATGACTGAGTATTCCCAATTGACAGATATTGGATCAGATTATCGTGCAACGTCCACGTACTTATTAAACTGGTTAATTTGCTATAGTTCCAGCTTTTTACATAGGGCCAAATTAACCATAAACCGTGTTATAATAAAATCAATTACCAGTAAAAACAAAAAAATATGCTAATATATACTATTGGTATATTTTGTAATAATTTCCATTAGAGCAGTGTGGGTACTCGTAGTTTTACCACAAAAATTATTATTTTTAGATAATAAAATTATTATATTATTCTTTCCTTAATTTTGGCATTTTTCTAAACAAATGTAGATTTAACAAGACTTTTAAATTTATTTATCGATAAAACTACTCAGATATTAAATGGTTTAAATTTTTGTACAACAAAATTGTGGTAAAAACTAATATTCTCAAAAACACTATTATGTGCTAATACAAATGTAGTCATTTTCATTTAGTGTTTAAAAAAGTGCACATAGCGCTGTAAATATTTTTGTAACAAAAATATGTTTTTTACTCTGTCGAGAACTCTAAATTAGTTGTAAAAAACAATTTTTGGTTTTATACAGTAGTCACAGTATAAACGTATCAAACCGTTAATTTTGATAATTTAGTGTTAAACTTAGTTAAAATGACAAAGTTACATTTATTCATTAAAATATAATTTTTACATCTTACAGGTTTACAGGTTTATACACGAGTTGAGTAGGAGTAAAACTCCTTTTGATCCTCGGTTCGAATTATCGATGATATCAGTAAGATTCGGGGGGAAATATGAAATGGATGGTGAGGTAAAGGGGGATTAGTCACAGAAAAAATATTTGAAATCAAGATAAAATCAAGGTAGATAATGGAAGTTAACAGTTATAGAAAATGAGCAAAAATTACAAATATAAAAAAATAAATATAACAGGTGCCTATTACAATGAAAAACACTGCAATAATCTTCAAAGAAGAAAAGAGAAAAGGATGAATAACGCTCCAATGGACGTGTAGCGTAACGCGCGCCTCACCTCGCGCCTCACCGAGGCTTAACTACGTAATTCAATAAACCAATTATATAAGCTCTTGAGCTCCCAAACAGCTAATTCATCTGCTAGAGCTTATAGTTTTAAGTACAAACGATCAAAATGTTGTTTTTCTAAAAATTTATAAAATCCTTACAGAATTAATTACTAAATCTATTACTACTGGTCAAATTTATCATTTATTAAAAGTTTATCAAATTACTTTTAACACCTCCATTATGTAATCAATTAGTTATACAATTATTTTATTGATGGAAAACAATATACTCAAATCGGTACAAAAATTCACAGTTAATTAAAAACGATATTGGAGTTCCTGAAAGCGCTGTCCTTTTTCCGTTTTTATTTTCTTTGTATGTTGATCCAATAAAGATTGTTTCTACTCTTTATTTGTTAAAATATGCCAATAATATGGTTTTATGCACAAAACTATTTTCAAATAATTGTCTAAATAATTTAAAACATTTAAGTAATAATACTGAACAATGGTTTACAAATTTTTATCTACATTAACATCCAGATATGCGTAAACTTGTCAAATAATTAAAATTTAAAACTTTTCTAAAAACTGAAGAAACAATTATTTTTAAAGTTATAAAATAACAATATATCCAAAAATTCAAAAATAAAATATTTTGGAGTGTACATAAACAACAACCTTACGTAATATTATTATGTTAATCATATTAAAAAACTAAAATGTCGGGTTTCTTTATAAACCATTTTTTAAAATTGTGAGTAGAAACTCATTTTATTTAATTATATGTCCGATCATTTTTCTATCAGTCCTATTATATTCTTCACCCTTAATGTTTCCTGAATTAATAAACAAGCTTTTACTATAACCAAAAAATGTATAACATTTATTTTTATATCTTCATTAATTAAATATAGTATTGTCCTATATAAAATAATTAATAGACTGATAAAATCATGCTTCTTATTTATCAAACATATTAAAAACAACACCACTCATTCTTTGCATACAATACTAAAAGAGCAAAAATATTTGGAAAAACAAGACGGTCATAAGAAAATAAAATTTTTGTGCAATTATCTCGATTACTTACTAACCCCGATGGATACAAGAATGACCTTGTTATTAACCTATTAAAATGATTTATACTTATTGTTATGTAAACTACTTCCACACACTTTAAGTAAACAATTTATATTATCATTTATTACAATTTGTTAATTTTATAACTTGATTAATTTATCTAATTTCTATTTTGTACTTTTACTTTGTATTATTTTTTAATAGTACTCATTATATGTTATGTGTATCTACACGTTGTGAATATTTTGTATATTTTGAATGAACCTCTGAAGTATTAAAGTAAATATTAATAATAATAATAATAATAATAATAATAATAATAATAATAATAATAATAATAATAATAATAATAACAGTAATAGTTGTAATAATATTAATAATAAATTTACATAGTTTTCGTTTGCTCAAACTGATATTAATAAAACAAGGTCATTAAAATTTATTTTAGTAATCGTATAAATTATTAAAAAATAATAACAATTAAAAAAATTATAAATTAATTTAAAAGGGTAAAAATTACATGCTATAGTCGGGAGGTAAGGCGCGGATTACGCTACACTTCCATTGGAGCATTATTCATCTTTTTCATTACTCTTTTTTTTAAAAGATTATTTTAGTGTTTTTTGCATAATAATACTTAACATGTTTTATTATTACTTTTCTATATTTATAATGTTTGCTTGTTTTCCATAAATGTTAACTTCTACAATATACCTTAATTATGTTTTAATTTCAATCTACTTTTCTGTGACTAATCCTTCTTGCCTCACCATCCATTTCATATTTTCCCCTAAAAACTTGAGACAATTTGAGAACCGATTACTTAAAGACGTTTTAGCCTAATCAGCTCGTGTACAATCCTGAAATATCACTCAATCTAACCGGTTTTTCCCGTCATACATCTAAAATAAACAATTTTAAGGTTATTAAAAACCAACCTGTTTATAACCAATAGAAATAATACCGGGATAAAAAATTTTTATAATGATATTATTTCTATCCGTTAAAAAACGGTTTTGAATAACCCTAAAATCGTTCAGTTTAGACTTATGACGGGAATAACCTGTCCTCAATCTATCAAAAATAATTTGTCATAATCTGAAACAAACTAAATTAAAAGTTAAGCAAACCCAGAGCTTCCACTAAGGCAAGATTACACCATTTTTCCAACAGAGTCATCAACCACTGGAATCGACTCCCTTCCGAGATTGTTAATGCTCAAACTACCCAATCGTTTAAGAGCTTATACGACAGCTATGCTTTAACCAATTTCCGGTACTCCACAGTTTTCAGATAATTCTATTTAATTCTATTTTATTATTTTTTTTTCCTTTAACGATATTGTTGATAACATTTGAACCGAGGATCAAAAGGAGTCTGACTCCTAATCAACTCGTGAAATTCCTGTATTCCTGTATTCCTGTACACTTATTACACTTATACAAAAATACATCAAAAAAATTTAAGGTTAATTTTATTAATTGCAAATTTGTTTTAAAATAGTAGGCATTAATACTTATTAATTTTGTACTTATATCATTATTTATATATTAAAAATATTTAAATGAAACTTTAAAAAATATAACAAGCAATAATAAGGTTTTGAGTAATAATGGTAGCACACAATGTAATATAATTATTTATTATTTATTGTAGTACTAAAAAATACAAATTAATATTTTTTTAATTAAATTTTTTTATTTAATTTTGCTAACAAGAGACATTTGCGTTACATATACTTTATAACAATTAATAATTTTAAAATTTTTTTACATTACTTTTGATATAATAAAATAAAATAATTATAAATGTTAACATTTTTTTATCGATTAATTACTATTTGAATTGTAGCGTGTTTTGGTGATGTTGCTGGATGGAGATACAGTTAGTTAATTGTTATTTTAAATTATTTTTAGTTTCTTACACAGTTACATAAATTATTTAATAAAGCGAAGAATGGAGGTTCCCTTTTTATAACGATGAAAAGATGTACGTTTAAAATATTTCTTTCTATTTTTAGATGATGGCCGCACTAAACCAATTCCAAAGAAGTTGAAAAACAAGGAACCTATATCTTCAAATGAAAATAGTTGTTTATTGAGAGTAACTTTAGGTCGGAGCAAGAAAATTAGTACAATTGTATGTCTATCAATTATATATATAATTTTCATAACATGCTTTACATTATGGCACGTTTTAGTAGAGAAAACAACTTATTTAGAAATTATTACTTTTAAAATATGTGTTTTTTCGATAAATGTTTTGAGTGAACCGTAGATTAATTTTCTACAATTCTTAAATTTCTTAAATGATAGTTTTAAACATTATATCCAGGGTGTTTTGATTTTTAACTGACAAAATAAGTATTTGTCTGTTATTTATGGCAGAAACTGATAGAATATTTTAATTCCAAGGTTATTTAAATTTAAAATTGTAGTAATTAAATGTATGATTATGATATAGTAGATTGTTACTTTGTGGTTACAACAAGATTGAAATTTCTAGACGCTTTGTGTGTTTATCCTCTTTATTTTATCATTACGAACGAGATCTTTGTTGTGTCTTGTTTAAAGATTTGCAACTACAACTGTAAGCAATTTCTGTAACTATTTTCTTTTAAAATAAAATTGAAATTGTGATACAAGTTCACTTTATATATATATATATATATATATTGATTTCGGTCACCTCTTCATTATTTCCCTTTTCTATACGGCATATAAAACGATCGGCTTTTATTACTTGGTAAGCGTAACAAACGTAGAATAAGAACGTGTTTAGGTTGGTTTGTATAATTATACCTTAGATATCCTTTAAGTATCCTCGATTTGTGCTTGCAACCATCAGCTCAAGCGGGAACCTAGTTAAACCGTTGTGCACTCGGTCTTTGCTGTTATTAATCTAGATGCATATGGGCACCTAGTCCAGGATGCTCAATGTGGAGGAGTAACAGTCAAGAACATCACCATTATTGGAAATTGAAACTTTATAAGCATTACTCAAATCCTCAGGATTATTCGCATCCTATATATATGTATATCCAAACTAGCGTATCTTCCTATATAACATCCGATGGTGTTGAATACAAATTAAGTAATTTTTGGAATTATGATAATGCTTGATCCATTACATGTTGCTTGAGTTACGAATCGACGGTACACCATATTTTCAGAATTTGTAACAATTACTCAATTTTTTTAGGTGCATCAAAAAGATTTGAATAAATTCAATCAAGCCTACTCCAATTTATTGAAAGCTAATATTGATGGGTTGAAGAAGAGAGACAAGCGTGTGAAAAGTACCGGTGTTGTCAATGTAATAAATGGTCATTCCAAAACTTAATGCGATTGATTCGTTCAATTACTTTTTCGTAATTGTTGGAACGTCAGCTTTTTTCAAAAGATCATTTATTAGTTTGCAATAATAATTTTTGTTATTTTATGTACGAGTATTTTTTAATTTTTATTGAAAACTGTTTTCGTGTTGTCCATGTATATACTTGAACTAATTAAATAGTGAAAATTTTATTTGTTTCGTATTTATTGCTTACGAGTTTTGTGACAAACATTTTTATCAAGTAGATGCTAAATGCAGCCAACCTAGGTGTTAAGCATTTTGACAAGAAACTGGATTTAAGAACGCTTATATTGTAGAATAAACGCTTGGTTGCGATTGGGAGGGTGTTTACACAGTTTGGGTCATGAAATAGGAGTGTAACACAATTAAAATAAACATTTGTGAAACTTTAATTAACAATGGTCTGTCGTTTTATTGTGGCTAAAGCTTATTCAATCGTTTTTTAGCGTTCAAATAGTCTATTAAGACAGATATAATTATAACCGATTTATATGGTGCCCTTGGAGGATTAGAAATAATCTGAACTAAACAAGTGTGGATAAGGAAGGAGGGTTTGCTATAGGAAGGGCGTCTGGCAGTAAAATTATACACCAAAATTTTTTAATGGTCGTAGTGCTCCAAACTAGTTTGATGCCGAACCAAGTAGATGCTAACGATCCCGATGATTTGAGCAATGCTTATAGTCTCAATTTCCAATGATGGTGATATTCCTGACTGTTCGTTCACTACGTGGTGCATCCTGGACTAGGTGCTGAAGGCTATCTAAACTAATAACAGCAGGGAGCGAGTGCATAGTGGTATAACTTGGCAACTGCTACGGCAGGTGGGTGTAACTATACACCCAGGATACTTAAAGGGTATCCTAAGGTATATGTATACCATAACCCTTGGATTAACAGGGATAACCCTGACAAAAAATCAGGCGGCCTCGTATAAATATGGAAAAATATGAGAAAATCGGTCAGAAACAGCCATTTCTCATAAAGGATGGAAAAACTGTTAATTCTCATGCTATCACTATTTACTCGAATAGCTCGTATGACCTATATCCTGTGTATTTATAAAAGGAAATCAATTGTGAGGGTTTCCACTCTTGACTTTCACACGTGTAGACAGAAACAAAGCCAATGTTCACACGGAATAATTCAATAGGTCCAATTTCTGAGCTTGTGTGCCAGCCCTTCAGAACATCAACATTAGAAATAGGCAAATTCGAAACAATTGTATATTTTTATACAGAAGGCATAAACTAATAAAAATTAGGGTGTCGTGTTGCTTATCAATAATTTGATATTAAAAACAAAATCAACAAGTTTGACTCTATCCTCAAGGCACTGGACTAATCGTCAATTGGAACATGCATGGCACACATATGTACACACTTGTCTCTATTCATCAACAAACGTTTCTACGTTTGTTCAGGGAGAAACGGATATTTCAAGGTGATTGGAAAAAGCGTCGTGTTGCTGATTGGACATGGGCATTGAATGATTATTGCTGCTTTGCAACGCATGAATTGCGGATTCACCGTTGGCGTTTTTGTAAGCGGGTCTTTCTTCTTCGCAATACTGTTCCAGTCGAGTATGGATCATTGCAAATGACGGTCGTTGATTTTCGTCAGCAGCCCAGCACTCGATCATCAAATCATAAATTTCCGGTGGACATCCGGGTGGTTTGGACATGCGATATCCCGCGTCGACCTGGCGCAGAACTTCAGCGTTGTGCATACCCGGGTATGGAGATCGACCGTAGGTGACGATTTCGGTAAGAAGGATACCGAAAGACCAGACGTCCGATTTTATTGTAAATCGGGAATAGTTGGCAGCTTCGGGCGAAGTCCATTTGATGGGAAACCGGGCACCAGCGTGTGCTACGTATTCGCGGTTCTGTGGACAAATTGAGAGAAAAACAGTCGTTTACTGGTCAGGTTTGACTGCGCAACATCGAAACGCCATATATATACATATAGTACCTCCTAAACTTGTTGATACTACAAAAAATTATATGCGTCCTCCAATGCAGTAATAAGCATTGGAAATTCTTTAATTCAACCAAAGAGTCCGTCAAAGATGTGTTTCAATTCCGATGATGATGAATTTTTTGATAAGGTTGTTTAGTTATTCAAAGGTTTCAAAACGGTCACAACAAAGCGTATATTCAATATGCAGATAATGCCGTTCTGATGACAGGGATTTACAAAATGCGCTTTCAACTCACACAACATCTTCACACTAATATGGCTTATATCTAAATACTTAAGTGATAGTAGACTTTATACATGTTCTATTCTAAAAGCCGATCCCTGTAAACGGGATTGTGTTTCCGGCAGTTGATAAATTTACTTAGGTTCTTATTGATAGTAAAAGATAGCTCTTCAAATATCTAACATCGTATTCACCTCACTAAAATCAAAATAACTAAAATTAGGTTATATGGGAGTCTAATCCATTTCATTCTATGTTTGTTAGTCTTGGACCAACTTAAACAGATTTGCGAAAGTTTGTTCAATTTGATCAAATCTGTTTAAATTTTATTCGGTTTCGTCCTGTTTCCCCTTGCTTGAACACAAGCAACCAATCTCAACACAATCGAGAAAAGATGTCTCAAGTGGACCGGTTATGTACAATGTTGCAGTTTTTCAGGGTTGAAAGTCCAACCTCTATCTAGGTGGAAGGGCCGTTAATGATTGAAATATGTTGTAGTGCATGACAAATTCGACATTATTATTTTTTCAAGAAAAAACAAAGGATTTGCAATTTTAAATTGGATGACTAGAGTGACTGTCGCATTCTCATCACCCCGTAATGTAAAAGAAGTACAGATAAAGCCAGCTGAAACATGTAGGCTACAAACACACACACACACAAGCCTTTCCAAAGTGGTTGTATGAATATTTATATTAGCCAACCATAATATTACTGACAATCATTTTTTACACAAAGATAATGAGTCAACAAGGGAGGGATTAATAAATCAAACCTATAATGTGCAAATTAAATCAATTAAACTCTACAAAAAGTCAGGTATCTGGAGTGCTGTGTGAGGTTCACACATATAAATATACAGAGAGAAAGAGAGTACACACACACACCAAATTTGGTACATAGTCGGTCGTGTGTGAACAAAAATAAGACGAACAAATTTGATACAAAACTGAGACACGTGAGGTAATTAAAAAAAAAGAGTTAAAGGAAATGACTAATTGGGGGAACATCACTTGATGTGGAAACAAGCCTAATCTCCGTTTCACAAACATGAAAATATTTTTATAAACGCTACCAATCGGTAGACATGACAAATTGATAGTCACAACATTAAATATGAGAACAAGTTGTATACATAGGAGTATGAATAAAACGTATTAAACATGTTCGTACAATTACACTAATGAACCAAATGAATGGATAAGTAAACAGTGCGAATGAATAAAGCCAAAAAGATTGTTTAATGGAATTAAAAATATGACTAATCACGAATAGAATATATATATATATATAACAAAACTTTTCAAAAACTACAAGAATCTGCTGTCATCTACATATTGTATTTATAGATGAACAAATTAAAAGTGCGAAACTACATAAAATGCAGCTTTAAACAAACGGTAGTTATTCATTCATAAAAAGGACAGCATAGTAATCAATAATTATATCGTAAAAAGTGCAATATGTGATCATTGAAAATACCATACGGACATCCAAACTGAACAGGTGTTTCCCTAAAACAACACGTGTTTAAACTATCAACAGAAGTGTACATTCTACATGCAAATGGGTGGTCCAGCGATACGGCGCTCGACTCGGACTTGGGGTGGGTTCGAATCTCACCACCGGTGGGCACTCGTTTGGCTTTGCTAAAAGGTATGCGTTTCCCGTGTAACATGCAAAGTGGTAAAAATAAATCAATAGTATACAAACGAATCTAACCAGTCTAAAAATATAGCAAAACTTGTTATTTCAGCCAAATGCAACGGATATGAAATTAACCAAACAATTTCAATTCAAACAGGACGAAAAAAGAACTGTTTGACATAAATTAGCATAATTATTAGTGCGGAAACAACAACAGCAGACTTTAAAGTGTCGCAATGTACTAAATAGCTATCATGTCCACTTTCGAACAGACTGTACAACTGTAAAATAGATCTTGGAAAGCTATTCTACTTAAATATGTTGTATTGTGTCTCTGGGATTAAAAAATGTACCCACTAATTGCTTACGTTGATAGTAATTTTGAACAATCAATAAAACGATATTTTAGATATAGAAAATCCCACTCCAAAGTGTTGATCAGTTGCTCTACTAAAGTCGTGTGGTCTCGCGGTACAGCGCTCGAGTCTGGGTGGATATGGGTTCGATTCCCACCACCGGCACCAAATGCGAGCCCACGCGTTCGGCCTCGCTAAAATGTCCACTGCTGTTAACCGTGTAACATGTATTGTTAAAGATTTTAAAACAAATAATTGTCATTAACCACTAGTGTAATGCCCCCAAGCCAATGGGTTACCTTCAGACAAATACACACCGAACGATAACACTCTCCCCCTCCTCCAAAAGATACTAAATAATCTGTATTAAAAATGGAGGATATACAGTTGGTAGACGGCCCTGTCAATTAACTCTAATTTTTCATTTTTGTTAAATTGACAGATAATAATAATTATACTAATATAATATGGCCTATTAATAATTAAGGTTCATTGTTTTTCAATTATTCTATAATTGAAAGTGTTTTAAAGTTTCTGGATAAAAAGCATTCAAATGAGTAAAAGGTAATGATTACACTTAAAATTTATATACACATTAGGTTAATTACAAAATTACACAAGAATTTCAAACAAAATAATTATTTCTTTATTTAATTTTACAAGTGCTTACATAATCGAACAAACGTTACAGCATACATTTAATTTGTGCTAAATTAATTAGTGTTAAAATTCTGCATATAAACAAAATTTTAAATAATTTATAGTGTAAAAAATTAAAGGATCAAATATTTTAAACACAACTTTATTCTAATGTGTCACATTTTATTTGACCTCCTAACCTTATAATGAGTTTTAATTGTGGAAGTTTTTCTTAATTGTTAAAAAGTATGAAATAAAAAATGTCATAATTTTGGTTTAACTATCAAACAAATTGCAGATTTATTTGAGATAAGTATGCGGACTCTATATAGAGTAGGAGCTGGACCTGCATCATCTACAAGTAAACAGGATGATTTGTTCATAACAACCAAATTGAAAAGATACAGAATGAAATGTATCAAGCAAATGTAAAAAGAATTGAACAATTTTTCATGTTCACTTATTTGTAAATGGATGAAATCTACCAATCTGCAGTTAAAGAAAAGATTCAAAATAGTTCCGTTAACAGCAGAACATAGAAAACGATGTGTGGTATTTGTTAATACGTATCAAAGCTTGTGATTCATAAAGCCAATTATTAAGATCAGTAAAATCAAATCTACAATCCAATTCAAAATTTTATAATTAAAAAAAAACCAATCAAAGCGGTAGGCAGTAAAATATAATATTCAACTTACTCAAAACACCACTATAAAGTGAAATAGATTAGCTTGCAAATCTGTTCAAAATTATGACAAACCCTTCAATCAAAAATTTTATTTCATTCACTCAAAAAGTGCAATCAAGTTTCTTGCAATAACATATAAATTTATTCGCAACGCATGTAAGAATTGGCAAGTCTGATTAATAACAAACTTCAAGTAATCTATAAAATTATCGTTCATTGCTTGTTTTTGCATAAATACTTAAGTAAATGCAAATAGCATTACTTTGATTATGAATGCTATTACAATCACAAGTTCAATGAAAAGAAATTTGTTTGTCTTCGATAAATCTGAAGATGATGGCCTTTTTGTATGATAAATAAATAATCTTCTCTACCCACTGCAGTAAAGCAGCTTATTAGCATCTAGAACTAAAGTGCACGATCTAATCCACTCCGAACATTCCCTCCTTAGTAGACTTGGAAAACGTAACTTCCAAATTACAAAGGACAAATTAGTGGAGCAATTTGGTCTACACCAATCGACACAACCTGTTCAAGGAGCTATTGATTGCAAAACAACAACAGTATTGCAGTTGGAATTTAAAAAAAAACAACTGCAATATAAACTAAGTCTCAATCAATTACAACACTGAGGACCGACAAAAACCAATTACACAATTATCACTTGTTCAACGAAGACAATAACAATCTATTTAAAATAATCGGATTTCCGATTAAAATGCCAAGCGATGCAACACTCAAACACTGTAAGTAGCATTGTGAACTAGAAATGCAACATAAAAAACTATTTTCTAAAAAATGGTGAAACATTTTGAACGGCATAAAACGATTGGGAAAGGTAGAAAACAACGTTTTACCGTCTTGTGCAAATGGAGTATAAATAATCCTATGAATTTCACAGGCCTTGATTTATATGCCGATTCAAACTCCGACTTCGTACCTCCATGATGTCATGTTCACATTGTGGACCAAGATATAACTCTTAGCCCATTGCTGGCTAATTTAGGTCACAACAACAAAAGTAAGTGGCAAAGTAATGATGGACAAAATGATACCCAGAGAATAGGACACAGACCTATGTTATTCGTTATCTTAACAGAATGTCAAACAAGCCTTTTGCGATTTGCACTGGTGTACAATCAACAAAAAAGCATCAAAAGTATTTATCGACCTTCAATCCATACTAGACCAGGGTTGAACATACTAGCTTATTGTTTGAGAAAAAATGTTGGAAAATGCGAAATAAATACAATCAACCAAAACTGCACACAACTAAGAATGTCAAAATATTGTACGTGAAAGGTAAAATGACATCTTACAAAACCCCCAACAGATTTGATTTCATATTACAAACAATCCATAAACAATGTATGTTGTGTTCATGTCGTCTTCAAACAAAAGTGTATTAGGTCAATATTGCATAAATTTCAAAATGAATTTAAAATTCAAAACACCACACAAAGTTGTGTGCGTGTGTGTGTGCGTGCGACACTAGTAAACCAGACCAATTAATTAGTGTATCAATCTGTGTGCTTCTGTGTCTATTGTGGACAACGGATGACACACGTTTAAAAATTAGTCATCAAATTTTAATCTTGTTTTAAGCGGATATATCGATCTGTAGGTTGTACAAAATACAAACACAATCGGGTACGTTAGTGCCATAAATATCTTTTCGTTAAGATGACTAATTTTGTCTAGAGAAGATCAGAAATGAACCAGTTCCAAGCCTCGATAAAGAAGGCGAGTTTTGGCGCAAGGTTTGCAACCTGGCCTCGGTAAAAATCAATACTGCTACAGAAACAATAAGAGGACGCCATTCCGGCCAAGAAGAGATGGCACGACCCAGATGACAGGATTGAGTGAAAGCCGAAAGGAAGCTCAATCGTCGATGCCGGTGTGGGAACATGTGCAATGTGCACACTTTTTTCGTGGCTGACAGTTAGAACAAGTTTGTCAATAAATGAAAAGATATTTTGGGCATTAGCGAAATGCAATAGCAAGGTGAAGGACATTTTACAAGTGGAGATATATCAATCTTATGGTCTGGACCATCATACTCATGAAGTTGATATTATGTTGAGTAAAAACGCTGATTGGAAGCCCGTGAGCGACCTCATTATTTCGGCCATATTTAACTTTCAAAATTAACAATTTTCTGTTACTACTGAAGTTGCTGGGGACAACCAAAAAGAGATCTTTTACGAGCAAATATAATGCGCCTCCGTGGTGTTAGTTTTCGTGTTGGTTTATGGATTAATAGTTCAAAGACAAAAGTGTTGTGGACAAAGTCAAATAATTATTTGCCTATTAAAATTAGTAGACAAAATATTGGTTGATTTTTTGACATTTAGGAAGCATCATTATTGAAGACGGAAAAACTGAAACTGATATTAAAGCCAGACTTGGAAAGGTAATGTCAGTCTTCCATAGACTCAAATCAATATGGTCATGTTCTTCCATCAGCATGAAGACAAAACTTCGTTTTTCCCACGGGGATATATGGAAGTAGAATGTGGAAACGAACAAACAAGATTGATAAAAAGTTTTTATCGCTGATGTCTTAGAAGTAATCAAAAGATTTACTGTCCGAATTACCAGCAGAAATGGTTTTCAAATGGACAATTGAAGATGACAAAAGAAAGGTTGTGGCAGACTACGGTAAACTTGGCTAGGAACCATTCGAGAAGATCTAATTGAAATCAATGTCTTAAAAAATGTTGGCAAAATGTGCGAACATATGGAGTCATTTTGTTGCTCCATGTTTTTTCTAAATTATGCTACTTTGTTTTTTTCTTTCTGTTACTGTTATCTTGTTACCCCATAATTACTTTAAAGCAAAAGAGGTTTCCAATAATAATAATAATAATAATAATAATATGGCTAAAAAATGACCACACTCATGTACAATAGAGTGACTTGTCACCGTCCGCGCCTTTTCTGAGCCACCCACCCAATCCATTGAACTCACATGAATCATTCGGGCCAATCCAAAGTCGGCAATCTTCACGACGCGTTGTTCGCCCACAAGCACGTTTCGTGCAGCCAAATCGCGATGAATGTGCCGCCTCGATTCGAGATAGGCCATTCCCGAAGCAATTTTGGCTGCCATCATAATCAGACAGGATATATTGAGTCCACGGCCTTCGGTCGATTGCAAATAGTTGAGCAGCGATCCTTTGGTCATGAATTCGGTAACGATGTAGAACGGTTCGGACTGCGTGCAAACGGCATATAGCTGTATCAAATTGGGATGATGAAGACGTTTCATTGTTTGGGCTTCGCGCAAAAAATCAGCTGCATCACACGAACCTTTGAAAAAGAAAATGGTAACACTTTTTAGTGTATTGGGCAATTTGAAAAGGTAGGTTGCACACAAAATGCCGTGCTGATTTGCACGAAAAATAAGTAACTTTTGAGACACTAAACCGATGATTCACGACTACATAGGTATGGGTTTAAAGTTCGTTTCCAATAAGGTCATCATAACATACCGAAACGTTTTGGTGATCCGAGAACGCTCAGAGATTGCTAAAGCTTACAAAAATAATGCCAAAAACTGCAATTGTATGTGCCCATAACCTCATAATTTTTTAATTTGACTACGATAAAAGATTTATGGGAAATGTGTCTTTCAGCAGTAGACATTTTAGTAAAGCGGAACGTAATACCGATGGATGGAGATCGAATCCATGTCCACTGAGCGTTGTACCGCCAGACCGTCGTGGCATTGTCACGAATTGTGTCAAGCGTGAGATTCAAAACAACTATCCCAACGGTTGTATAAAATTAAGCAAAAACAAATATTTACTACAAGCCACAAAACTCAAAAGACATCTTGAAAGCAAAATGACAAATAAAATCAAATGTTTACATCAACATTCACTCGATTGCAATATTAATTATAAACTAATGGTGTTTAGCCAACCACATTACAACATGTTTAAATTTTGGATATATATATGTATATATATGTAAGTTAGAAAACGAGGTGCACACAACAATAATGTTAACTGAAAACAAATTGAAGGTATTGAAAATAATCCATAGCAAAAACAATATTCAATGCAATTTTTATGAACTATTATTGAACAATTAAAAAACAAAAGCGATGCAAATATTTGCAAAAAATTCAATGAATCTATTTATACATACATACATACATATGTGTGTGTGTACATGAATGTCCAGTGTCGCACATGGGTGTTTTGTGCAAAATGAACTTACCGAGGCGTCCTTTGCCAACAGTAAAATATTAATAAAGAAAAGAAAACATTGAAACTAGTCGGAACATGTGCTAAATAATTATTGCGTTAAATTAACATGAATTAAATTGAATAACTTTAACATTAATTGCGTTATAAAAAATGACACAAAATTCTTATCTGTACTTAAATGCAACCCATGTGTTCCATTAACTGTACGCATTTAACTAACTGGCACTTCAACATCAATTGAACAATAATCAAAAATCCAGCCACAAACATTGTCAATTCAGATTTAACTAGTTAATAATCAATTCTATGGTGATTAGCAATCATTTTTTTAGTTTTTTTTTTCAACACAGAACAAATGAACAGTTGCCAATATAATTAAAAATTCGAACAGTGATATATATATATATATATATATATATATATATATATATATATATATATATATATATATATAAGAATCTTAAATCTATGTTTATCTTCAATTGTTTTTTATAAAAATAAATATTAGGAAATATAAAATATAGTATTAATAGTTGATTTTATATATATTTTAATGTATAGTACAGAATCCATATTAAAAAAACGTGGGTAATAAGCGAAAGCTACATGTCTGTTAGAATTGGTCTTTCACTAAATTGTGTGCTTAATTCCAATAAAAATAAACAATGTTTAACAGTTAAAATTTAGACTTATATGTACATAATTTGATTACTTAAAGAATGTGCTTAATAAAAAATTATTAAACTTTTTCAATTAATTATCTTTTACCTAGCTAATTTATTTTTAGAAATTAATATTTTTATTTGACTTTGAGTATCCCCAATAAGTGATGTGTTGGTTCGGTATTAAGTATAATCAACCTGTCAAACAGATAATTATACCTTAAACAGTGAAAAATTTGTTTCAGTAATGAAGGATGATTTTGATAATGAAATACAACACACTCACACTGGGGTCACTTATATCTTATAGGTTAATGCTTGGTGTTACACGTTCAAAAACGTAACGTAAAATTAATCCAGATTCACTTCATTTGTTTGATATTAATATTTAAATATTTGAAGGGCTGAAATAAAAAAAAACCATCCATTTATTCAATTACTGCCTAACAGTCCGAATGTTGGGATAATTTAAAATTTCTCTAGTATGCTAAAGCATCACATCAATAAGCATACAGAAATTGAGGATTTATGTAATCGCATCCCGTTTGCTAATCGGCATAAGATTAAATAGGACTGCATCAACAACCTCGTCGCCTAAAATAAGTAGTAAAAAAGAAGGACAATCACATAGATTATTTGATATTTTGTATTTAACAATCCAAACAATTAGCTGACAACTGAAAAATTCCATGTGCTTTGTATTTTTTTATATTAATGATTTTATTCGTTTTAAAATTTTGGACTGTTTTGGGATGCTAATGATCCTGAGGATTTGAGTAATGCTTATAAAGTCTCAATTCCCAATGATATTCCTGACTGTTCGTCCTCCACGTAGTGCATCCTGGACTAGGTGCCTATAGGCATGGGTCCGAGTGCACAGCGGTATAACTGGGATTCCGCTACGGCGGGTGGGTGCGAACATACACCCAGGATACGTAAAAGGTATCTAAAAATATACATATACCATATGTAGCCCTTGGGCTAAGGGAGATAACTCTTACAAAAAATCAGGCGGCCTCGTCAATCTCTGCGACCAGTGGCGACGTCACAAGGATGCCGTCTACCAACCAGAAAACTTTGTTATTCTTCCACGTTTGTTACGCTTATCAAACCATTGAAATCGATCGTTTATGTCGTATAAATATAGGAAATAATGAAGAGGTGACCACGTCACCAACCAAAATGAATGAATGCTTGACATTTTGTGTAATTTTTTCATACTAACATTACATATTGATAAAATAGAAGATGTATTTTATTTATTATGTAGTATTGCATATAGTATGATTAAAATAAATACTTGTTTGAGTTGTGTGCTTGCTGGAAATGTTTTAGTTTAATAACTAGGTTTTTCTCAGTAATTGTTTTGGAAGTTGTATATATATATATATATATATATATATATATATATATATATTCTTACTTTTCAAATTACAGTAAAAATTGATATATTTAAATAGTACTAAAAGGGATAATCTAACGCGTTACAGATTATCCGGATATTCATTTTCACCTTAATTAGTGACGTAGTCACCTCTTTAAATGCATCCATCCACCGAAACAGAAGCACAGCTATATCGTTGTACACTCGGTCCCCACTATGTTAGTCTAAGTGCTTGGGTGGACCTAATCCAGAATGAGGCTATGGGAGGTGACAGTCAGGAATATCGCCGTCGTTGTAACCATTACTCAAATCCTCAGAATTACTAGCATTCTAGTAACGGATAATACATGTAATTGTTAATCTTTTTTGTTTTAATAGATGACTGTTCATATTGTGTGTTCAATTCTATAAATCTATATATAGAAATCAAAATATTTCAAAAAATACCTACAAACATGTGCACTTCTCACTATTTAATTAATTAGCACATATCAATTAAATAATACTCGATCATAAAACTATGATTAAATAAACAAATTGATGCTCAATCCTGTGATTAATGGCAATTAATTGAGCGTAATTTCTATGCCATTGATATTTCATTTCATTGTGGTTAGTGACATAGTCACCTCTTTATTATTTTTCTATTTGTACGGCATATTGAACGACCAATTTTGATGGCTTGTTAAGCGTAATAAACGTAGAAGAATAATGAAGTTTCTTGGTTGGTAAATTCCATCTACCATGTGATGGCGCAACTGTTTACAAATATTGACGAGGCAGCCTGATATTTTGTCAGGGTTATCGCCCTTCATCATCATCGAGGATAAACACCACCACCGATTATTATCACCCAGGGAAGTTCAAATACCAAAACGTCTGCAAAAACGCCAACTTTTGCAATTTGCACTTACTGAACGACACTTGACTGTGCTGACATTAAATGTTAATTACATCCCAAGTTGGAAGCATAGGGTTAACTATACGGACGCCCAAGTAAGTAATTCCTTTGGACGAGGGGGCTTAGCATAAATCAAAGGACTGAGTTTGCGTGCTACAATGTCCGTTCAAATTTTCCGGTAACAGCCTGGCCTTCTTTTCCATCCGGGTAATGAATGGGCTTCCATAGATGCCTTTTAAGTATCCTGGATGTATGCTTGCACCCATCCGCCGCCATTCTGAGGATGCCCATAAAGTATCAATTTCCAATGATTGTGATATTCACGACTGTTCGTCCTCTGTGGTGCATCCTGCACTAGGTGCCCCTAGACAGGGTCCGAGTGTACAGCGGTATAACTGGGATTCTGCTACTGCGGGTGGGTGTGGGCACACACTCAGGATACTTAAAAGGCATCTTACAGTATACGTATACCATATGTAGCCGTTGGGCTAAAAAAGATAACTCTGACAAAAAATTTGGCGGCCTCGTCAATCTTTGTAAACAGTTGCGCCGTTACAAGGATACCGTCTACCAGATAAAAAACTTCGTTATTCTTCTGTGTTTGTTACGCTTATCAAGCTATCAAGGTCGATTGTTTATATGCCGTATAAATATAGAAAATAATGAAGATGTGACCAGGTCACCAACAAAAATGAATGAATTAATGAATTCCAAGTTTACATTGCATCTCGAATATTCCCCTACCATTGTTCACAGTTTTCGGAGGCATGTAGAGATATATCAGACCAACGACTCAGCCATTGTTTCCAAGATAAAGTCAAAGTCCAAAAAGCGTAAAGATCGTCGCGAAGAGCATCCGCCCAAATATGATTTCGACCACCTTTCCTTCTCTTCAAATCATCATTTCGACAAGTCAAGGTTATGATTGCATCAATATTTCTAGAAGGAACGTGTCTAAACCAACGCAATCTTTATTGTCGCCTTACCAATGAAGAAAGATCGTGAAATTTGCTAATCTTTTTCGTCCAATCCCTTGACACGGAGGATGCGACATGGGTATTGTGCCAAAATGACCTAAAACATCTTGTTGTTTCATGATCCCTAATCCTGCAAAAGTCCAGCTGCGTTCAGAAATGCTGTGCAAACCGATGAAGAGCGATATTTCTTTGTCTCCAAGGTGGATTGGCAGGTTTTCCAAAGACAAAAGTAGCCAAGTAAATTCGACAAGTTACATCATTAGAGAAACAAACCGTCAGAAGTAATTGAAGAGCACATATACGTAAATTACTTTGCAATCATTATATCAGGAGCTTGGGACGACATTATGACTGATTTTTTGGGATTAATCTTCAGACCACAGCTGAACTTCATTTTCAGCATAACAGTATGGACGTGGTACCAGCATACACACCTTCTACTTGTACGGAAATCTTTGCAAATATAGCATCACTTGCATAGTTGAACAAAAGCAGAGCAGCCACGCAACCTTAACTACATAGTTCAAATATTACAAGTGCCATAGTCGTGTAAATGTATCAAATTGTCTATCAGCATGAAGTCAATTCTCTAAGAAACTAGTAGGAATGTATCTTTACAACTCCAACCAAGTATACATTTGATTATAAGACCATGTCAGCTGACGTACACTTATGAAAAATAAATACTTAGGCAAATTCAAATGTTATAATTAGCAGTATTTACACATTTTGAAAGGTCGTGTGCTAGACCAAAAACCTTCACACACACACACATATATATATATATATATATATGTTGACACTTTCATATATTCAAAAAAAACACACGCATACAGGTTGCTAGCCAATTGCGGTAAAGTAAATAGTGAGTCATGTAGAAAAGTGTAACAATTTAAGAGAGCATGTGTCTATTCATGTATTTTACATCAAACGACAATAATAAATAAAGAGAAAGCAAACAAATGCATTAACGGTAGAACACGAAACCTAGTTAGACAATATTCTATGTTAGAAGTAGGACCAGAAAAGGGGTAGACAAAAAAGATTAACGTACAAAATCAATATATATATATATATATATATATATATATATATATATATACATATCATTTTACAGATTAAACACAATGTAGAGTATAAACAAAAATAGCATTTAGTAAACATTAAATGAATTAAAAAACAAAAAATTACTTGATTTTATCAACAGAATATAAAGCTAAAGTTTGTCCAATATTAATCTATACAAATGATGAACACGAACGAAAAACGCGAAATTAATTAATCAACGTTCAAGTTCTTCATACATTTACACAGTGCATTCGCATGTATGTGTTATGCGCCACATTTAATGTTACAATTACTCCAGTTAGTACAAAACCGATGCCCAGTAAAGATACAAATGGAAGAAGATGAAAATCAACTATATTTTTGTCAAATAACAACAAAATGACAATTTACAAAAAAAACACTGGAGAAAAATAGAAATTCTGCCCAATGGCCGTTAGAAAATGAAAAAGAGTGAAGTAAACTGACCTAATGTTACAATTGTCGTGACTAGTTTATAATCGTGCCAGGGTGACCTAGCGGCACAGTGCTCGACATGGACCAGGTGGACATGAATTTCAATCAAACCGACTAAATACGGGCCCACGTTCGGCTTCGCACAAATGTCCGCCGCTGAAAGGCATGTTTCTCGTCAAAACATTCAAAGTAGTCAAAAACAAATAAATCAGTTGAAAATATTGGCAACCATTGTTGCGTACACCAAAGTACATTGTTTAAATGCAAAACTAGTGCCGGGGCGGTCTAGCGGTACAACGTTCGAATTTGGACCTCGGTGGGCATCGGGATTCGAATCCCACAACCGGCACTAAAATGCGGACCCACGTTCGGCTTCGCTAAAATATCCACTGCTGAAAGATATTTCTTGTAAAACATTCAAAGTAATAAATATTACAAATAAAGAATTTTAAAAATTCGTACCTAGGCCCAAACGTAGTACATTTTGACACAAGAATTCCAAGTAATCACACAATAAAGTTATACTATGTTTTATTATTCCAATTCAAAGTATAGGAATAACATTCATCAGTAAATTCTAGAGTTTAGTACTACTTTGAGTTGCCATTAACGTCATCAGATTTTAAAATCATCAACTAAAAAAACACGAACACACTGACGTTCAATTAAAAGTTCAAACTGGTATCGACCGAAAGTAAACAAAAATTACAATACAATATTCACATAAAAAACATGTGTCAAATTACATCCTTTTCGTTCGTGTTTAAAACGCCCCCACCCTAAATAATAGAACAGTTACTTGATAATAATCAATACAATTATGCACAAAAATTGAAATAGTGTTGAACACAAATTAATCTACTGGGACAATTTGATTGATAAATATGACCAAAATAAAATGAAAGCAGACTGTGAATAATCGAAGTAGAAGCAGATAACACGATAGTTATGATGATTTGATTTCAGAAAATGAAAAAAACTGATCACCGATTCTAAGATTGAGGTGAGTCTTGAAGCTATATTGACTAGAGTTGGGTACATATTAAAAAGATTGCAGACTTTTTTTTTGAACCTTTCGATACTGACATTGTGGCAAAACAGCAACCAAAACAAGAAACAATACAAATAATTACAGTTTTATTAGGATAGCACCATAAAATGCAGACTGCTAAATCAACAAATCAAAACTTATTTAAAATGAAATATTCATTAATTGGTAAAGTAACAATATACAGCTGTTGATCAGAGAAAATATTTTAAAATTTATATTTTTAAAAATGATGGAATAATTTTGATATCTTATAAAATCTATTTTGTAAAAAAATCTTTTTAAATTTACTATAATAGACAACCATGGCTACTTTCAATAGTCAAACTTGAATTATTTCAAACTAAAACATTACAATTGTTTACATCTATACTATATTTTAGTCAATAAATTTATGTTTTTAACATATTGTTTGTTTTTAAGTTGGAAAAAACGGTGGTATTGTTTAATTGCTATAGTGAATGTTACTGTATATTGTAAATTAGAAATTATTTTTGCGCATATTGTTACTTAGTGTGTATTACTAAAGCATTATCTGATATATGCATTGATAAAATTTGAAATCAGCAACAACAGTTGAACATTGTAGAGTATCACGGTGCGTCCAATTTTCCCATGTCAACAGTGAAATATTCCATGGATTCACTAAGAAACATCTACTATTTTTCGTCACACTGTTATTGTTAAAAAAATAAGAAATTACCCGATTAAAAATTACTTAAAATGTATTTTTTTAATTTGCAGTCTGCAATTCTAAACGTGAAAGGTCAAAAAGCATCAAAACGATGATGTTACAGAATCAAATCAAATTATAGCCTTTCATTAAAATTTTATAAATTGGATGTTTTTATTTAGAATATGTATTGAGTGCAACCAAACGAAGATCAGTACTTGTTGCCGATAGTGCGATACAAAATCCTCATTACTAGAATAAGAACATACCATTTCAATCACAATGCCACTCAAGCTTAAACATAAAGCCGAGCAGAGAAATGATCGATTAATTGGAATTGTATAAAACCATTGGCTGCTAATGATCCTAAGGATTTGAGTAATGCTTATAAAGCCTCAATTTCCAATAATGGTGATATTCCTGACTGTTCCTCCTCCATGTAGTACTTCCTAGACTAGGTGCCAACAGGCATCTAGACTAATAACAGCAGGGATCGAGTGCACAGCGGTATATCTGGGCTTTCACTGGATTTCTGTTCAGTGCATGCACCCAAGATGCTTAAAATGTATCTCAAGGTATTCATTTACCATATGTAGCCGGTTAGGCTTGTGAATCCGTCAACCGGCGTCAACCCTAAAGAAGATCGCCTCATCAATTCCTACGAACACTGGAATTGTCGCAAGAAAGCGGTTTTCTAGTCAAGAAACTTCTTTTATCCTTCCAAGTTCAATTGGCATCCGACAACCTTTTCGTATAGGACTTAAATAAGCTATTCCGTTTGTAAATAAAAAAAATGTAGAGTAAGAGTTCCAATTCCCAACCCCCAAATTCACCTAATCTGATGATATATAATTGTTACAAGGAAATAATGACAGTAGCGTATCTGTAATGACTTACCAAAACGCACGTTATTTTTAATATGTGCACATACCGCAACTACAGTCAGCCCATCATCATACACATCACATATGTTAGAACGGAAATACGATAAACAAAAAGTAATCTTCACCCCCCTTCCCCAAATTTCGCACAGTATTACAAACCGGATTCCATTTTTTAAACAAAAACAACCAATTGTCTCATCATATCGTACACACTATTCAGACACACCAGTTCAATTTATAAACAAAAAATTGGATTAATTAATATCTTTGATAGTTCACTACCAAATTGAAAGTTAACATCATGTACATACTTGTGCTAATAAATAAACTTGATCACAAACTATGTATTCACTATATTTTACAGTCCAAATATAAATAAAAACCAGGTTAAAATGAAACTCATTTTACATGTACTATTTTTCACCAATACACAACATTTTGTCCTGTATACACACATATTTATAAATGTGTGAATTCATACAAACATGTGTGTGTGTGTGTGTGTATCGATACAATCATTATGTTTATGTTAAACAAAGTTGTAATACGGAATTTGATCACATCACACAATTTGCATAAGTATTGAACAATAATTATACGAAAAGCACATTTCATTCAAGCCATGTCAAATCAAACATACTTCAATCGTAATACTACAAAATGACCAACCGATAAATATTGAAAGATTGTACTGATCGAACAAGGGAGAGACTGACTCCCTACTTAGCGCGTCCACAAGTGGTGGATAGTGCAACGGCCTTTAACACTAAAGGTTAACTGTGAATAAGGCAGATGTTAATGTGTTGACAAGACGGCGACAACGGTTATTCGTGTCACCCTCAATATTATCCCCAAAGACACAGTGCTTGTTCCATACGGAGCAGCTAACTGGTCAATGTACTCGCTAACGAAACTCTTCCAATAATCAATTCAATGTGATCAACAGGGCAGATTCGGATGGTCAAATACAAAAAAAAACATTTTCGGAGCGCTACTGCCTGCTCTGTGAATATTACCTGCGATAATGCACCGGTTAGGATTTACCCTTGAAAACCAAAATGTCAGCTAATGGTTGACTCAAGGAACGTGCACTCGCTATCTTAACTTGCTGCACAAGATTGTGTTACTGCCTAATCTAAACATCATAACGTTACTACACCAAAATGTTATTCGTAATTTATAATCAATTAAATTTGGCTGATTGTAATTAAAAATTAGAAAAGGGGACAATAAAACCGTTAGAAAAAAATCAATCTTTCCTTTCTCGTTTATTGTTTAAACGTTGTACAAGAACAATTTTTTATTAAGTAGTCAATAATTATCTGAAAAAGCTAACAACTTTTCGACAAGGCATGTTAATAATAATCAACAATATCAATTGAACAAAATTTACAGTTAGGTATGTCGAGTTTGTGATAAAGTTGGATAGAAGCAGTTGTTATCATTGAGTTACGTTCATCATCCAAGATTTGCAATACATACATATATATGTGCTTTTGCTTTTGCTACTTTCAATGTTCAAACGAGAAAGGCATCTTTCCGCAGTGGACATTCGAGCAAAGTTGAACATATACTCGCATTCGGTTCCGGGGTGATGGGAATCAAATCCCGATGCCAATCCGGCTTCGAGTCAAGTTATGTACCGCTAGACTACCTCGGCACACAATCACAATGTTAAATAATAACCCAAAATTGGGAATTACAAAATGTGTTATTCGAAATCTACACACTCATTTCCAAACATTTCTGTAATCTTTGTAATTTAATGTCCGAGCAGTATAATTGGGCTAAAATTCGAAACAAGACACTTTGAACCGGGAATGCTAAATCATTAAGTCAAAATTAGGATCAAAGTTTAACAAAAAAAGCAAACAACCGTGTTGATATGTTAAATACTTTTTAACAAATCAGTATGTAATATGAAATATACCCATTTATACAATAATTCATTTTAATGTACATCACATATTTAATAAACAATGTATAGAAAAAAGTAAAATATTGTGAGAATAACGTTGATTATTGAGCAGTTGATTGTTAAAAAATGGGATGCTAATGATCATGAGGATTTGAGTAATGCTTACAGACTAAATTTCCAATAATTGTAATATTCCTGACTGTGTAAGTGGTGCGTCCTGGACCAGGTACCAACAGGCATCTAGACTAATAACAGCAGGAGCAAGTGAACACCGGTATATCTGGGCTTTCACTAGATTCCTGTTCAGTGCATAGGTGCTAGCATACACCTAAGATGCTTAAAAAGTATCTCATGGTATCCGTTTACCATATGTAACCGGTTAGGCTTGTAGATCCATCAATCGGCGTCAACACTAAAAACGATTGCCTCGTCAATTCCTGTGAACACTGGAGTCATCGCAAGGAAACAGTCTTCTAGCCAAGAACCGCCATCCTTCCAAGTTCAATTCACATCCGACAACCTTTTCAAACTTTGGAATTAATGAAGAGGTGGCTCCGCCACCAACTTATAACTTATGATATGATTGTTAAAAAGAATAAATCTGAATTAGTCGTTAAAGAGTTAGACATCTTCTAGCAATTTATGTTATGGTTGTATTTAAATAGAGTAGAAAAGTTTATTTCATCGCAAAACTAAGAGTAAACAATTAATATGGCCAAATTAAAATCGCAAACAGAAGCGAAAAACCAGTTCAATAAAAAATTCGTATTTGAGGAATAAAAATACAAGTATCTCTTTTTAATTATGGTGCTTAATTAAAACTAATCTAATTAATCGTTTATAGTAAAATTTTAATCGCAGCCAAAAAACAAAAATTTTAATTAAAATATTTAATCTCATTAAAAAAACCAAAAATGAAAAGAATATTGAAATACTAAAAAGTACTGAATAAAAGTAATGTTCTCAAAATAAAATATCCACAAAGGTGAGAACAAGTTAAAAATTATACGAAATAACATTATAAACAAGTCCAAATAAACACATGTATAAAAACGACACTTTTAGTGTTATTGTTACATTAAAAAAATCAATAATTTCAACCAGACATTGTTAATTTACTACAATGAAACCCAATTAAAAATCTTCTTTATTTTCATAATACGCCCAATCATTGCAATCTACTCTCACAATTACTTTTCCTTAATTGTCAAACAAGGCGACATTAATATTTATTACATCTAGCCACAATAGGTATTTTTAAAGGCAAAAATAAATCAATTTATTATGAATGTTATTGTTTGCTTAATTCAATAAATACAAATAAATCATATCTGCTATGATCCAATTGAATTATTAAACAATATGTAGATAGTAGGGACGCTAACAATTTTGACCATTTGATTAATGCCTAAAAAGTTTCAATTTCCAATAATGGTGATATTCCTGACTGTGGAGGCCCACATAGTCCACCATGGACTAGGAGCTCCCAAGCACCTAGGCCAACACAGTAGGAATCGAGTGTACAACAGTATAATTGACTATCTGGATGCAAGCATACAGATGGTATTTAACAGATAACTTAAGGTATACGTATACCATATGTAGCCGTTGGGTAGAGGAAGATAAACCCGCCAAAAAATCAGGCGGCCGTATCAATCTTTGTAAACAGTAGTCGTTTTCAAAGTTTGTACACCGTTAAACATCTATTGCACAATGTTTACATTTTTGGAATATCTATATTTACACAGTTCCTACATATACTTTTTTTAAATCAATAAAGCCATATAAAATCCAATTTATTTCTTGTTGCCCTTTTCCATAATTGTTCCAAAAATTAATAATTTTCTCCAATGCCTGAAAGTGTGTAAGATAGGTTTTATGTTCTTATAATCTTAGATATCTCTCATTTCTTTATAAATTAGTGTAACAAAACAATTCCTCCACGAGTCAGGCATTTTCTCTTCAGTCCATGTCAACTTAATCAACTCAGTCTGTCAATTCTAAGGTCACCCAAAAATTTCCATGCTCCAATAAGTATCTCCATCTGGCCCAAATAATCTTCAATTTTTCTACCTATTTCCGGACTATTTTTTGTAATACTTTAATTAAGTGTTCCATCTTCAGTCTATGCACATTTCTTTCCACTCAATAAAACTTCAAAATAAGAGTTCCATCATTACTTGATTATCTTTTTCTACTGCACTATTCCTCTTCCACCTTTAATTTGTTTGATATAAGTCAAGGCTTTATCTCCGACTTTTAAAATACTAAATAACATCTTCCCTTTAAATATCACTGCCACTGCAAGCGCTCTTTTAACCATCCCCTTGGCCTCATAGTATATCCAATCCTGTTCAATCTTTTAACCGATACAACCTGTTGAAATTATGTATTCTACGATAAAGATTCTTTATCTGCTAAAGCTTTTCAACATCTAATGTTAATCTTAGCATCCTTTCAACTGCCTTGGTAATCATTCTTGCACTATTTCTTAAAACTTCCAGTTCTGTAAAGCCTCATTCTTAAATGGACATTTCAAATTACCTATTTTCACTTTCTACCACTGTATTTTCTTCATTTGCTTCTCCTCCACTTCCTTTCGCTTGTTTTTAAAACTCCTAGCCATCAGCAAAAACTCGTGTTTTGTTCCAACTTCCTTCCGATTTATCATTCAAGACTCTTATCAATATCAAGTGCTCTTCTTATTACTACAAAGTCATTCTAACTTTGTCCTTCACCGCCCTCATACATTACCAATTAGTTCTTCTCTTTGTTAAAAAACATGCCAATAGAAACTATCTTGTAAAACCATACAGTTCTTTTACTCTCTGTCTTCGTATTCCAATTCCACAACCACCACAATTTCTCTCGATACATCTAGACTGACCTACGTATCCATTTAAATCACTTCCAAGTGCTACTTTCTGTAACTAGGGAATAATGAAAAAAAATTTCAAATTTCTACTAGAATTTATTTTTCACATCCTCCTCATATCCAGTTTGAGGTGCGTGTGCACTGATGATATCGAGATACGTTTGTCCCATACCCAGTTTCACTGTAATTCCTTTCTCAGTAAACATTTTCACGTCAACTAAATACTTTATTGATAGCAATTCCATTTCTTCTTGAATCTCTAGGCTACAATTTATACCGTTTAGTCAAATCTTTTGTATTCTTGATCTTCCACACCGTTTCTTGTAGACAGAGTATAAATAAACATGCATTAACGATCTAATGCTTATAGTACACACAGAATTATCCAGTAAATTCACTTCTTTAGTCTATGATCTCACTTAACTCAGAAGCGGCTTTGCTCGTTACTTGAGGGATACGCTCCAGCTCTTAATAAGCCAATTTAAAGCATGTTGGCCATAAAGGTTCTGGAGTAACATTTTTTATAGTCAAATGCTCTACCTGCTCCAAAACGCTCCTTCTTTATCAAAGCTTTGGACTAGCTAAATCGGTACATTTCTTATCCCCTATAAACAAAGAGCACAAATACTAAAACACTTAGACAGAATATAATGGTAATAACAGTGGGTTCATTAATCCATTGTGAAGGACATTGCTCAGTGTTTAATATTATAGTCTCCAAATCGAAAAATCTATTAGAAGATGAACAGTAAAACGGCAAAGTCAAAACTGCACCAAAAATAATAGTTCTACAATAATATCTAAACTACTATAATAATAAACATGACTTTATACAAAATTTGGCAATGTGCGAAAATGTTGGATTGTCACAAAAATCTAAATTAATGAAAAATTATGAAATGGGAACACATATAGAATAAAAAGAAAGTTAAACACAGTACTTACTAGGTTTCAACGTTTTTACAGCCACAATAGTTGTTTTGTTCCATATGGCCTTGAACACTTCGCCAAACTGACCTTGGCCTATTTTTTCCTTCAAAATAATCGACGATTTGGGAATTTCCCATTTATCAATCAGTTTGTGAGAAAGACCAATCGGTTCGGGATGAGTGGGCTAACATGGGACAGAAAAGTTAGTATTATTACTCATTTCTTGATAACTTTTGTGAAAATCAAAATATACCATTTTTCGTTATTAAAACAAAAAAAAAACAAATTGGTGAATATTACAACAGGAAGTAGTTTAGACGGAAGGGGAAAAGGTTATGCTTCATTTGCTTAAATAAATTGTAAATAATGATTTAATAATAGTCGTGAACAATTTCAGAATTACTTAAAAGAATGTGAATTTATAAATACACCCCTATTGTTGATCCAAAACATATTGATTTCTCGTTGTACTGCTTATATAGTTATCTAATACTAATAATCCTTAGGATTTCCAATGATGGTGATATTCCTAAATATTCCTCTGCTACGTAGTACATCCTGGACTTGGTACCTAGGGCCAGCTAGGCTAATAACAGCGGGGACCGATTACACAACAGTCTAAATAGACATCCGCTTCGGTTGACGGATTCGATCATACACCCCGAATAGTTAAAAGGTATTCTAAGGTGTAAGTAAACCCTTGGGCTAAAGGAGATAACTCTAAAAAAAATCAGGCGGCCTCGTCAGTCAGTGCAAACAGTAATGCCGTCTAGCAGCCAAGAAACTTCGTTATTCTTCTATATTTGCTACGCTTATCAAGCCATCGAAATCGATCGTTTAATGTGCCGTATAAATGTGGAAAATAATAAAGGTGTGACTACGTTAGTAAGCAAATGAATAGTCTGATGTGCCACAAAAACAATTGGTTATTCACAAACACGTACCTTAATGCAGGGTTTGTCCAGGCGGCAACACAATCCAGATTGATTTTCCAAATAATGATTGACCAGTTGTTGAATACTGACAAAAGGCAATTGTTTTGAAATGTAAAAACGCTTCAAACTGGGATTGGTTCTCGAATAACGCGAACGAATACGATAATGCTTAATTGTATTTTCCTCGCGAACTGCAATTTGAATGTGTGTAAAAGAAAAAAGAAAATTTATTTAAATATATATATAGTCCAAACTATTTCAGTTGTGCAATTGAAGCTCATATCCATATTATCATGAATAATTTCATTCATTATTTCTATAGTATATACAGCATATCAAACGATCGATTCCAATGGTCTGATAAGCGCAACAAACGTAAAAGTATAACAAAGCTATTCATCATAAATTATCAGTTGGGTGTTTAAAATTAATTATACATTTTGCTCATCAAAAAAGGAACACGGTGTACTTCGCGGTACATATTTCACTTCAAAATACAATAAACAAAAATTAGCTGCAACATTAAAAGGCTTCGAAAATTTTCAATCGCAATTACCAACATTATTTACTCAAGTTTAAAAATAATCTATATCAATCAATAAAATGGGCAAAATTGAAAAATACATACATTAATATTTAAGCGTAAGCAAAATAAGAAATTTGTCAAACGTGACAAACGTTGGAAACAATAGCTAAGTCGGTTGGACTGACATATCACTACACGCCTCCGAAAATCGTGAACAGTGGAAGGGGATTATTCGAGATGCTATGCAAACTCGGTGTTAATGAAGATGTGGCTTTGCCATTAACGTTTGTTGTTGTTACAAACGGTAGAATACACCTGAAGTCATCAATCGATGCAAATAAACAAGGTTAAAACAGACATTCCCATGTCCTTTTCAAGTGCACCAAACCAAACCTTTTGGTTTTCCATTATAGTATTTCTTTTAAAAATAGATATTGCATTAGCCAATAGGTAATAAAGAACGATAACTACGGTTTCTACGATCTTTTCTTACTTTTACTATCAAATAGCTAACAATAAACAATTTTAAAAACACTTCCATTTTTACTATAGCATCCATCTACAACTAGAACCACATGTTGGAAAATCACTTCAATGTGTTTTATTTAGATCTGATTTTGACAAAATACAAATAAATAAAAGATTTAGGTACATGATAAAAAGCAATATCCAATCTTCATTGAAAAATTTGAATATATGAAAATACAACCACTTCAGAAATACTGACAAGTTCCGATTCTATTTCTTTTAAAACACGGTAAAAAACGAAACTTCACAGTAAAGAAATACCATAGTAATGTGCCATGAAAGTGAACATTAGATAAATATATATTATACAGCTGGTAATAAAGTTATGTCCACATTATTTCTATTTACAAACAATCATGTCAGTTTCATCTATATAAAAAGCTCTTATAGCTCTTGTGTAGAATACTTATGACGGCACCACTATTCTCAAACATTAAAGTGACCTTTTAATTTTTTAGTTCGTCCTCAACCCAATGAGTACATAAAGTATAAATATACTTCAAAATATATTTTAAGTACTTTAGATGTATGCTTGAAATCATTCGTTAAAGCAATAACCCAATTATACCGCTTAATATGCTATCTCATCATTATCATCATCGGGGATAAACATGCCCACCGGTTATCATCGCCCATTTCAATATGCACTTAATGAACGACGCTTGAGGTATACTGACTTTAAATGTTAATTACACCCCCAAGTTAAACTCCGCTAGTGATCTCTATTAGCTGCAAACGGTAAGCAAACGGATGCTCAATTAAACAATTCATTTGGATAAGGAGGCTTAACATAAATAAAAGGACTGAGTTCGCGTGCTACAATGTCCGTCCAAATTTTCCGTTGGCCGCCTGGCCTTCTTTTCCATCCGGGTAATGGATGGGCTTGCATAGCTATTCTGGCTGGATGAGTAGGCGATCTACGTAAAATATGGTCAATCCATTTTAATCGTCTTTCTTTTATTGTGCTAGAGATACATGGCCAATAGATGTTAAGTGACTTACAAATATCTGGTAATGGTTAAAATATGTTATTGGTTATTAAATGAGTGCGTTCAATAGAGGATAGCGAGCGAAACCATATGAATATTCAATAATGTTCAAAATGAACAAGCGTGGGTATATCCACTTGGATGAGAGTACAAGTTTCACAAGCATAAAGTAGAATAGAATGTACTAAAGTCATATATATTCTGATCTTGGTTTTAATATAAATGTTACTTCTATTCCACCGGTTAATATATGTTACTATAAGTCCATCACAATTTAGTACAAAATCAGGAGTATTTCCAGTATCAGAAATTAAAATATCACAACTATTAATCAAATCATCAGGATTATTAATATCTTGCATATATATATAAATATATATATATATATATATATATATATATATATATATCACTATAAAACTCAAATGTTTAAAAAATTAATTAATTAGTTTAATTAAATAGGAAGAATTAATAAACCAATATGTAAGTACTTACAACTCTATGCATAGATCATTTCAAAAATAGCATAAACATAACTTGCAAAAACAATGTAAATAGAGCATGAAACGTAAAAACGTAAAAAACAAAGGGTTAATTAACATTTTCATAGAACAAATCCTAAATAATTACTACCTCAGTTTGAATTAAAAGTTTATGTACTTTCCATTTTGCGGCATCACGCAATGCTACCAAATAGAGGATAAAAAATAATATCAAACAACCTTCAATAAATTATATTTATAAATTGAAAATAATATTTACTAAAAATAAGCACACTTAACCTATTGGCTGTACAGACCAAAAGAAAAAATAACATATAAATATAAATCGTGTAAACTGACCTGAAAGCGAATAGTCGCTGGATTGAGATTCACTGACTCGAACCAAAAAGGATCCATGATCATTGCCAGGTAATTGCAAGTAATGCTCCGCTTCAATCCGCTTCAATGTTCCAAAATACCATCTAACATTAAACAAAAGCGCATTATTGTTATGAACAAACAAAATACCCCAAGACGCACTCACTTTGCTCATAAATGTATGCAAGCTATTTTTGTTTATAGAAAAACCATCGTTTGATTAGTAAAATGATTTTTTTATCATAAAACTAAACCAAGTTTCCAAATAAAACCTATTAGTTCATTTTTGACCAAAACCATCTTTAACGAACTTTCGGTTGAAAGTAGAGTATAAACCAAATATTGAATTTATTAAAGTTTGACTTAAAAAACTTCCTGGCCGTATATTTTTCATTTGTTCAATTTTAGTAGCTAAAATGTTTTATGAGAAACATTTTCCAATGAATGGATGTCAAATAAAGGCCCGAATATAGTGTTGGTGGCGGAACTCAAACATCCAGTTTCAAATTTACTACCACTAGTCACATCAGACACGTAAATATATAAACACTGAAATACAATTTTAGGATAAACAATAAAGCTTTTATAATAACCCTGCAAAGTGTACAGTTTTATTCTTATTTTATGCTTATTACCGAAAGTTTTGCACGAAACATCTTTCAGCAGCGAACATTTTAGCAAAGCCGAACGTGGGCCCGCATTTCAGTGCCAGTGGTGGAATTCGAACCATGCCCACCGAGGTCCAAATCGAGCGCTGTACTACTAGACCACCCCGGCACATGCAAGGGAGTACTGTGAGGTCTCCCCACTGGCAAAACATGTGCGCCCGAGCAAACCCGGCTAGGGATCGTCGCGAGCTTCAACCCGTCTAAGTGCAATGGCGAGTCTCCACCCAGGATTAGAGTATTCGCGATCACTCTGGAAATCATAAAAATTTTATATTGTAAACATAACTTCCTCATAGATATACACCTTCCCAAAGCAGTCAACAATTTTCGGTTATACATTAAGGTATTGACTTCAAAAATTTACCATTCAATACTAAACTAGCCATTGAGTATAAATAAATTATTTCCAAAAAATCCAAAAAGTATAACCTAAAAGAAAATATACATCAGATACGACTACAAACCAACCACTAAATTAACTACAATTAAAACTCAATTTGCACCTACGTCATTAATTCAGAAGAAACAAATCACAGTAGAGTAATAAGTAGTGCAGTTGATCTAAAATTAATAAGCCAAAGTCATAAAAAAGGTACAACGTAAATGTTAAAAGCTTTTTCAAAACGGGCAACCACCAGCACTGTCTTACAAATCTCAATTTTTACAACTACAAAATGTATCGCAACTTTTCACTTTGATATTTGGACACATATAAATTTGATAAAAAAATCGACAAATGATAAAATAAACTCACACTTAACATGTCCTAACTAGTTAGACTTGTATTAAAAATTTGTCCTCTGACAATCGCTTTATTGAAATATTATATTAAAAAAACTGTAAATCATACAACATAAACTAATACTGAACATTTTCCCGATTATCTTGTATATCATCATCCTCATCATCATCGGACCGGCTATTTATCTTTCATAATAAATTTAATTATTTCACTAAATATAAATAATAAACATGACAACAGAAGGTATGCATAGGTTCAATAAAAATTAATGGAGTTAATCATTAAAAAATTACAATAACTAAAATAAACTTTGATATTTTAAAAATGAAAAGCAATTAATAACAAACTTTATTTAATAACAACTACTAAAAATGAAAATTACTTACTCATTTGATTCCAGACTTTTAACCAGAGCGAGATGATTTTTAGGTACATATCCCCGACAACCTGTCGATACGCATTCAGCATACCACCAATGACTATGCGAATTATCAAGAATGTTAAAAATTTGACCTTTCGTCATACTAAGATCGTCGTCAACTCGTTTCACATAATCGTGCAAAGCAACATATTGACCATCAACAACGGTCGATTGGACCAAATGATTGATGTTTCCACCACCACGCATGTGAAAATTTGAATTATCTTGCATATTGGAATGATATAGAGGAAGCAAGTTCGTATTTTGACACGAATTTGGAGAATAATGGATGGGTCCGATGTTTGCAGACGAATCATTTGGTCGTCTACGTAAAGCCCTAGCGCGTTGAATAAGTTCGGTAAGATGCGATTGAATTCGCATTTGATCAACATTTTGTATACTGGACTCTGATATCGTTGGTGTATTCATTATAGGAGTAGAAGTTAAACTGACATTTGCCAACGGTTTGCATTGCATGTTTAATCGTCGATCAAAGGCTGTCTGTATTGAATCATTAGTCGGGAGCACTCCATCATTCTATTAAGTTGTATATAAAATAATTTTGGTAAAATAAATTTAAAAATCAATTGAACATATTCATAACCAAATAATATATATATATATATATATATATATCCAAGGTACTTAAATGGTATTTTAAGGTATAAATATACCATATGTAACCGTTGGGCTAAGAAATATAACCTTGACACAACTTCAGACAACCATATCAAACAATGGCGCCATCTACCAGCCAAAAACCTTTGTCATTATCTTACATTTATTAGACCTATCAAACCATCGGAGTCAGTCGTTTAGTATGCTGTACAAGTATGGAAATAGTAAAGAAATTAATATATCATCAATCATAAAAATATACGTTTTTATTAAAAATTAAAAAGATGAGGTTTGCAACAAACACTGATATTACTTATTATAAGTACATTAAAATAATAAGATCAATAAAACTATTCTTACAAATAAGTAATAAAATAAACTACAAACAAATTTTTAAACTAATATATAGCTATTTTATTTTCTAAAAATATTGAAAACATTATTAATAATCCCGTTTAAAACATTGCAGTTATTCATATGTATTATATATTAGTAAAAACTGATAATTATATGCAATAGACATGCTGATATGAGTTGTGCAAAACAAACACGTTTAAATACTCAATCTAATTGTTTCTTGAATATTAGAAGTAAAATGGATGATATGATAAATGGAAAAATTTTAAAAACAAAAACTACGAAAATAAAGGTAAAAACGGGGAATATAATAAACTTAGATGCAAGATGGTACAGAAGTTAGATAATAAAAACGCTTTTCGGTTCCCGGATGTATCAATATATCGGGGTTAATGTGGAGTAAGGAGGAAAGTCAACATACCTCAAGTATCGTTCATTAAGTGCACGTAAAAGTTTTTCGGGGTTTTAGTAATTTGGACTACCTTGAGCGAAAAAAACAGCTTGAGATGTTTATCCCCGATGATGATGAGGAGGAAGGAATTGGGGGATAACAAAATATAATCTGAAGTTTAAATATGTATTTGTCGTTTGATTCGAAAATCTTAAGCGTCCATATAGTGATTACATGTGGCTAAAGATTAGAACAGGTTGCAATTACGCTATTTAAGTAAGAGTGTCACGTGAGACATGAACTCTATGCTTCAGCAAGTTAAAGATATCTCCCTACTGGTTATCATCACCCAAGATAAATGAAGTTACCAAAATCCCAATAATCATTAACTTTTACGTGTATTGAAAATGACGCTGTAGCATGCTCAATTTACGAAAATTTAATAAAAAATTAACTACTTAATTTTTAGTCTTTTCCGATTATAATTAATTAATTAACTATTATTATTGATCTTTCCTTCAAATAAGCGAGTATCACATGTCCGCGTACGTGTTAAAACGCTCAAGGTACAATGATTTTAAATGTTAATTACATCCAAAATTAAACTTCTCCAATAAACCCTATTTACTATTAAAGATAAGCAACCGAGCACCCAATTAATAAACTCATTTAAACGAGAAGATCTAGTATAAATGAGACGAGTGAGTTCACGTGTTATGTTAGTGGGAATGGGAATCTAATTTTAAGAATAAACGTAGATTAAATAAATACTCTCTAAATGAGACCTTCAAAACATCAAAATACAATAAACCACGATTTGTATTAACTAATTAGCAAACAAGTATAAAATCACCTCTAAGCCTCCTATTTCCTAGTAGAAATAACTTGAGCGATTTTAAAAGTCTCGATAAGCGACGCGCTTAAAAGATAGCGATTAGAAGAAATTAAATTAATAAAAGTAAACAAACTAATAATAAGTATAAAAACAAAATTGAACAGTAAAAAAATGTGCATTACAATGCAAATCACTGTTTCAATCTACAGAAAACAAAAATATTAAAGGTAACTCCTTAATTAACGTGCAGTGTGACTCGGAAAAAAATACACATAAAATACGCCAAAAATAAACAAAAACATACTGGAGAAACTGCTATCCAAGAGTTCTCATTATTTGATGAATTTGAATTGCCCATTAGTAAACAAATGAAACCATAATCAAATTCCGCGCAAAAACAAACAACCCGACCTACGCGCTGGATATTATCTTTAGTTTACCTGTGTAAACTATATAAAGAACCATTTTAAAATAAATACAAAATTTAATATTATTTAAAACATTAATTTTTAATATTTTATAAAAATATAAATAATTTAATTTTAATAATGTATAAATAGCAAACTACTATATTTAAAAGTAATTAATTATTTAAGCATTTTAGCATTTGGTAAAAATATGTACAGCAAGTTGTAGGTTAGAGGTTGATACACGAATTAAATACAAGAAATTGCATATAATCCTTGGTTTAAAAAAATCAAATATTAGGGGGCATAAACGAAAGCGGTAAAGTGTAATTAAAAATAAAAATAGCATAAAATAAAAATGAAAAGTGCACAAAGGAGGTTACCGTGGAATAGATAAAAAATATTAAATATAGTTAGTAAATACAAAGTTGTCATAAACTGATTTAAAAGCATGAAGACTAGAAACATTTACGATGTAAGCGGGAAGTCTATTTGAGGCTGAAACAACCAGGTGGGAAAAGTAGCGCTATCTTACCTTAGTTTGCACCTTGGACTTACGCAACTTAAAAGTGTGACCCCTAAGATTGTTATCTGGTTTAATAAAATAGGAATTTTTAGAGTCAAACTAAATTAGTTGATAAATTAGAATTAGTTCACCTTGGAATCTCCTATTTCCAACGGGAAAAGATTAGGGCTAAACAACCTGTCTCCGTAACGGATATGTCTAAAAGGCCAGGAAAGCCTCGTAAACTACTTTTAAATTTCTTTTAATAAAATTAAAACACGTTTTAACATAGAAGTGGTGACTTGAACGCAGTATATGAAATGGGGTCTAATATACAACATGTTAAGTAACCGGACTGAATCAGAGGGAACTCTACCGAAATTCTGTTTAAAAAATGTATAAGATGTATATACGTTTGCGAAGCGTTTGAATGGTACGCCGAGAACTGGAGAAAGGAGTTGAATACCATTTCTAAATCTTTATCAATATGCACTTTAGAAAAGGATGGGGAATCTGGCAAAGGGATATAATAAGTTTATTTATTGGGTTTCCCAATTGGTAAATGAAAACATTTAGACCAGTTTAGAGGGAGCCCATTTTCCAGATATCAGTTGAATATATTTTAGATATCTGATTGCAATAATTTAGGGTTGGAGCCCTAAATATTTATGTCATTTGCATAAAGCAGGATGTTGAAATGAACTACTACAGGTAAATCATCAATAAATAAAATAAATAATAATGGACCCAGAACGAAACATTGAGGAAACTCTGAGTTAATCTCACACTGAGGAGATGTATTAGTTCCAAGTTTAATACTAAAGCTACGGCTAAGAAAAACTCTTTAATCCAAATGAGAAAGAAATCTGAGATACTTAGAGAAATGAGTTTGTATAATAATGACCGATGTGGAATCTTATCAAAAGCCCTAACAAAATCAAAGTAAATCGCATCTATCGAAAAACCCTGATCTAGAAGCAATGTAAGGCTATCTTTATAAAATAATAGGTTGGAGAAGCAGGATTTTTGTGGCATAAATCCGTGTTGGGCCAGATGAATCAACTTATTCTTAATGAGAAAATCTATTAATTATTTCTTAATTAGTCTTTCTAGTATAACATTACTTTATAATTGTTTAAGTATTGTTAATTGTATAAATAGTTAGTTAAAATACATTTAGTATAATTAAATACAAAACGTATTATAAATTATTTTATTTCTAATTTTTTTCTAATAAAGTGACAGTATCAAATATCGCATGTTTTAAGATTTATAAAAAATTATGCTATTAAAATTTTTTTCCTGGTAGGGTTACATGCAAATTAAAAGGAAATGAATTTATTTAAACATAAAGTAAAAGTAGATAACTTAGAACTTTATTATTTAGAAATTCTAAGTAAGTGATGTTATTAAATTTTAACTTGCAATTCATAAATTAGTTAAAATTTATAATTAAAAAAAGCAACTTATTTTAAAACATTAAAGTTAATAATAGTACAATTTAAAGTTTAATGTACTGACAGATGGATTTTAAAGCATTATTTTTTTGCATTTATTAATTTGTGTTATTTAGAATATTAGAAAACTAACAATAAAAATTTTTTAATTAGTTTTGTAAACGCATAATTAAATAAATTTAAAATAAAGATACAGCATCGTGGACTATAAAATTTACAAATGATTTCAAACTCTGTTTTAAAATCTAGCTTTACAGAAAACCGAATTATCGCGCTTAATTTCAGAATTTTTACAAGTTGAGTAGACCAAAACGCCTTTTAGTACTCGGTACTCAAATTTCAGGGGGGGAAATGAAATGGGTGGTGAGGTAAAGGAAGATGTCACAGAAACAAATTTGAAATTAAGATAAAATCAAGGTAGATATTGATAGTTAACAATTATAAAAAACGTGCAAAAATTATAAATATACAAAAAAATAGAACAAGTACCTATTACAATGCAAAAAACACTGCAATAATCTTTAAAAAAGAAGAAAAGAGAAAAGGATAAATAACGCTCCAATGGACGTGTAGCGTGACGCGCGCCTCATTTCGCGAATAAATTAAACTACATTTTTTAACAACATTTTTGCTATAAATATGTATCTTAATAACAAACGCAAATATTTAAAAAAATGCATTAAAAAAAATAAAATTCGGAAATTTTGGAAAATTTAACAAAACATGTAGTAATTATGATAAATGACTTGCATGTCAAAATTGGCAGTAGTAGTAGCAAACTTAAAAGCGTTTAAATTGTATGTAGAGATAAGTTATGGTGAATAAGTACTTTATTAAATTGGTTACATTATGGTCAATAAACCTCAACATTTTTGTATTTCTAGTATTATTAAAAAGAAACAAGCGCAGACCCTGGTACAAACCATTAGTTGTTAATTTGTAATCTAAACTAAAACAAAAGCAATAATGCATGTAAAACTACATTTTATAACTTATTATTTATTTCAAAATACTTTATAATTAACATGAAATAAGTTCTTTTAACTTAACGTTTTTAATTTAATATGAATAACAACTAACATTTCCCTCTAATTTCAACCAACAAATATCCCACATGGTTTAATATATTGTGGTGTAATTTATTATTACAAAAACAAAATTACATACCAATATTGTTAACTAACAGGCATAACACAAATAACAATATTCTTTAAAAAACTACAATTATAGTACATACATAACAATTTTAAATGCAAAATTAAACGTGTGTTAAAGCAAAGTTTAAATAATTTAAATATTGTTTAAATGTACAATAATTAAAAATTGTAATTAAAATAAGAATTAATTAAAATCATATAATTTAGTATTTTAAAATAATTATTCTCTACAATTTTCAGGAATAAAAAATGCAGTTTATCGAAACAGGCATATCTAGAAAAACAGAGTTTGCAGTAAGGAATATATAAAATTATTAATGTTAACGTAAATAGAATTATAAACACTGGACGTTTAAAAATTATTTATACATAACAATTATAAACAAACTAATCAAATTAACAGGCACAAATAAGCACAATTTATACTCTTAAGTAAAAAACTGTTTAATATTCCTTTCGAGTACACTTTGAAATGTGCAAACGTTTATACTACGCATTAAATGTATTTTTTACTAAACATAACTTTTATTACTATATTTATTAACTATTTATAACATTGTTTTAATAAAGTCATTAAATTACTTGGAAAAGATAAAATCAAGATTTTCAACTCTTAAGTTAAGTGTTATAACATCTATATTTATTTTAACATAATGGCGGTTAAGTATTCCAAACTATCACTTACAAATTATTATAACTAATTAATGTGCATGTTTGTACATTTTGATAAGTTATTAATTAAGTGTACATCCTGCAAAATTGTTACAATTTACTTTAAGTAATAATAACTCATAAAAAGTTAACAAATGCAGATTTAATGCATTATTGGCGGTCATTAGAAATTTTACATAAATTTGTAGTAATTTATAAAAAAATATTAAAAAAAAATTAACTATTTAATTTTTAAGTTTTGCCAGTTATAACTAATTAATTAAACATTAATAATAATAATAATTATTATTATTTGCTTCAAATTTTTATAATTGGAGAGTTATATCTATTTGTTCGTTTAAATACTGTAAATTTAATAAGTACACTGTAGTGATTGTGTTTTAACGCAACCAAATAATAGCTGATTTTACTTTGTTTGTTTTCTGATATTATAATTTATATGAACAATCAATTGGATTCCACTAATATACAGCATCCGTGTATTCGTTAAAGATAAGAAAGATAATGTTATTTGTTTTAATAAAATAAAATTGTTTAAAATTGTTTGTTGATTAAAACAACGGTATATTATTATGTACAATGTTTATATAAAAATACGTAATAAGGACTTGGTGTGACAAAATAGAATAGAGAATCAAAATAAGAACTAATATAGGAAAAACTTAAGATACATTGTCAAAGTAATTAGTAATAACAAAAATATTTTATTAAATATACTGAAAGCCAATATTATCATTTTTATTTAAAAACAGAGTCCATCACATTCAAATTGAATAGTTAAAAAATAAAGAAATTCTAAAAAATATATACCCGGAGTTTTACTCACAAGTAATAGTAAAATATAAATTAAATTAAAAAACATTAACAACAGTTTGAATAACGGTAAACAAAATATAAAAAATTTATTTACTGTTTGTAGTTTACTTGATTATATGCGGATGATGTAAAAATACTGCAACGGGACATTAATGCTATGTATTATTAGTAACTCAAAATTAGATTACTTTTAAATTTAACCAGAAGTAAGCATAACACTTTTGATCAATCCTCAGGTATGGTTTTTTCTATGCATGGTTTTTACACAATCAGTTCAGTAAAATTGATAAAGGCTTTAAAATTAATTTTACACCTTTTTCCAGTATTTATTTTACTATAAAAATCAATTCAAACCAGTTCTAAATTGGTTAAATGTTTTAAACTTAATCTAGAAATTATTCCAAATAATTAGTGACTGCCCATATTCTAAAGAGTGACATTCAACGATTAAAGCGGATCTAGAGTGTCATTACAAAACCTTTCCGTAAACTAAAACACAAGTTATATTTGGAACGATTCAACGTCTAAACTTTATTCCCGTTGTGTAATATGAGACTTACCTGTAAAGACGATTTAATATTATTTTAAAATCTATTAAAATCAGAACGCTTAACACAGTATTTTAATGTTTTACAAAGTTTTTTAAGAAGTCATCAGCATAAATTTCAAAAACCTAGAGTCTTGATTAGACCTAGATAACGCCATTTTAATTATAGAGTTGTCTCGGCATGTGATAATTTTTTAAACATATTATCACAGTTTTAACGATATATTTATTCAAATCAGATAAGATTGTACTACCTACATTTTTAATTTAATTTTTATTTTACTATTTTTTATTTTCAAATACCTTTATTTTTTATTTCATTGCTTAATTTATGCTTTTCATAAAATATATTGGTATTTTCAGATAAATTAAGAACCACAAATATTTCATATCCTACATACCTTGTGTATTGTTCTGTTTCTCTTATTGTGTTACTACACCGGTTACCATTAAAATTACAATAGTGTGCTTGTGGTGTTGTTGGTGTAATTTTGTCTCTTCGAGTTAGTTTTGTTATTTTAGTCAATTATATTATATATATTTGTAAATAATGGTTTCAGACTATTAACATATTTAATATTAGTATTTTGTGTTTGTATATTTAACATTTGTATGACTGTCTATTCAAGTTTTAATACTAAGTTTAAAATTAAGTCTAGTTATTTCAACCTAGTTTTTAAAATATTAACAAAATGACTAAATAGCAAACAAAATTAATGCTTTTGATTTGTTTTTACTAGTATGCAGAGATGGTTAAAGTATTAGATTTGTAGCTAAGCCTACATAACCTCGAGTTTTTAAATCTTGATTTAATATAGTAATACCTAAGAAAATAAATGGCAGTTTGAAAAATAAATTATCAAAATTTTGTATGATGTAGGGAGGAATTGTACAATAAAATTATGTACTGTTTTGTTAAAAAAGAAAAATTAACATGATAGTTTAATCACTCCCACTGAATGTATCCAAATGTAATTAGTTCACTTTTGGAAAACATTTGGGCAACCTTTTCAGAGTTTCAAGTTCCCAGGCTATTATATCGATGAACTTAGTCAAAGATTTAGGCGTGATGTTTAGCTCCTCTTTTAATTGTTTGTTCTACCATAATAAAGCAGTCCTAACCTGCTATTAATTAACTACGTTTTTCAAGTGCAACTTAAGAAATATTCTCGCTAACTGCGCCCGTCTTTATATTAAGCCGCACCTTGAATATTGTATATATTTAATGTCTCCCACTCTAAGGGCGGACATCATCAACATGACAGGGTGCAGAGGAGCTTTACAAAAATACCACGAGCACTTAAGAGTATCCCCCTACCCTAAGCGTTTGGAAGTACTCAGATTTTTCCATTTACAAGATAAGAAACTTCGGAGCGATCTTATTCTAGTATTTAAACTCCTTAATACTAATCAATTTAAGCACTTATTTGTCCTCTCAAATGATTTGCGTAGACAACATCTTTTTACGATTTTAAAACCTAGATTTCAGTTCCGTCTGCATCTCCATCATTTTTCCTATAGGGTTATTTCTGAATGGAATAGCTTATCCGCACATGTTGTCTCAGCCTCATCCCTCAAGGCCTTCAAATCGGTCTACGACAAATACTACCTTTACAATTTTATTTCATATTTTTGATTTTTATTGTTTTTGTCTACTTATTTTCACCCACGACATCTGACATTATTGAACCGAGGATCAAAGGGAGTTTTTTTCTAGTTAACTCGTGTATAAACCTGAAACCTGTCAAAGTTGGAACAAATGGCAAAACTTTGTAAAAATTACATCAGGAGTAGCCATTGAATGAATAAACAATAAAAACAATAATAATAGATTTTCAAAATTAAATTAATACAAATTAAATGTTAAATAGATAAATAAAATTAACTTGTTTAATTCCAAATAAAAATATAAGAAGACGTAAACTGTGAGATGAATTCATTTCGTATATTCTTGTCAGTCACAAACATAACATTAGTACAACTCAAACATTTACGCATAATCATTACGACCAAGCTAAGTTCAATGTAGTGACGAACTGTTTTTGTGCACACAAAGCAGGTTTCAATGTGTGAATATAAACAGATTCGAGAATTTTCAACATATTCGAAGCTGGAGAAGTAATTAGCACTCTAAAACAATATTTAAAGTTGATTTGATGTTTGATTTGTAGTAAGTGACGTAATATGGAGGATGTAGATGAGTGTTCATTTCCGTTTAACCTCTTATTGATCCAGTTAGGAATGTGTTCTTTAGCCCGATTAGATAAGCGACGCATTGTATATATATACTAAAATGTCATATGTTTGTGACTGACGAGAATATACGAAATAAATTCATCTCACAGTTTACGTCTTCTTATATTTTTATTTGGAATTACAATGGCAACCCAATGCTTTATATATAATATTATTTCCTAAAACATATTGCAATTATAATATACAACAACACTCGTTCTAGCAATACATCCTAATACCTCCGTTTATTAAAACTTAAAAACAAACACACGTAATTTGTTAAACAAGAATTTTATTGGCCAATGTGCATTAATATTTAAAAAATGTTATAAACTTTGTAATGTCAGCAATTCAAGTAACATTCATTTCTATTTATGACTTCTGCCAGCCGTTTTAAATCTGGGACTATTAAGGTATCAATAAAATTCTCTGAAACTTGATTTTTCATAACATTAATAATATTCTCTGTAAGTAATACGTTATTTTACAACTTGTTAACTTAGCCTTTAAAAAAACCCAAAATAAAATTAACGTTTAAATCAGGGTTGTAGATAATCAAATGTACGAAGGTCGGGTTTTTAACCTAACACGATTTTTGCAGTTTAAATAAATTGAACCTCTGTTAAATGGTAAGTTATATTAAAGAACATAATACCAATTCTAAAGTGTATCCTGGAGTATGATTTTTGAAAACGATTTCGCTGCTCTAAAGCATTTTATTAAAATAACTGAAATAATTTGTCAATATTTTTTGTAATAATTTTGGTTAATGTTTAGTAGCTACTTAATTTATAAGTTATTATAATGTAATTGATTTAAACAACTTTGATACTTTATAATTATATTTTACAGACACTTTATTGCACAATAATTATGCTTACAGGAAGCATAAACAACTTATTTTGACAAACAATTGTGAATTTTAGCAAACTCCACACTAGTATGTTGAGTTCAAAATTTGTAAATAACAGCACACATTTTCAAATTTATCTTCTAAAATTATAAAGGATAACTTTAAGAATTTTTAGTAAACCCGAATAATTTGAATCCTTGTGTACAGCTGGATAGAACATGAATTACGGAAAATGTTAAAAATAAATTTAGCATTTTTTTGCATTTTCTGAAAATTCAATGTTTTCTACTTCCTTTAAATATATTATATAATAACTTCTTAATTTTCTACATATAAATTCATTCAGTCCATTTGCAGATAATCGGCGAGATGTTTTATTCACCAAACGTTTCTATATACTGGATACGTTTATTTTAAAAATTCTTGTAAAATCATTGTAATGTTTACGCCGTTTTTATACTAAATTTGAATTTTTTGTATTGACCGGCAGTTAAAAATAAACATTGACTTGTTTTTAGGCATTATACGGCTGAGTGATAATTGGCTTAACAAAATCAAAATTTGAAAAAATGCATCATGTTAAATTATTGACCTTATATTTAACACTAAATGGTTAAAAAAAATAGTTGGAGAATTCTTTATACCAAATTGTTATTAAATTGGTACAATTATTGACCAAATAAATGTTTGGTGTAGCATTATTTGTTTAGATGTAGGCACGTATTTTTAAAATAATAATTTATTTAAAAAAAATAATTAGACTAAATAATTTTTTTAAATTAATTAATTTTATAAATATATAAAAAACAAAATAATTAAACTTTTTTAGTTTGAATTATTTTATGTGGGAATCGTTTTTTATTGTACTAAATTTAAAAAAAACATTTTTTTACAAAACTAGTTTTATAAAATGTAAAATTATTCAATTATTTTAAAAACACATAATAATGTATTTTAAATATAAAAATGTAAATTTTAAAATACATCTCCTGATAAACAGTTACATATTATATATATATATATATATATATATATATATA
>JAKXYG010000344.1:0-105291 GCA_025895645.1 Cardicola forsteri
CGGTCGCTGCTGTGGAGGCGGAACATTCAGAAATGTCACCATTATTGGAGGAAAGTGAAACTGTATAATTATTAGTCAAATCCTCAGGATCATCAGCATCTCCCATAAGAACGTCGTCTTTCACGAAGTGGACATTCAGCAAAGGCGGTAAGATTCGAACTCGTAGGCTTCATTTATTGTGATTGGTGAGCCCTGGTGACTCTTTCATTATTCCTATATTAAACGAACTCCGTCTAATTTGGATTAGAAATGATTCAATCTAGCCAGTTCCAAGCCTGGATAAAGGAGGAGGGTTTGAGCGCGCAAGGTTAGCAACCTGACCTCTGTAAAAATTTGTACTGCTGCGGAAACAATGAAAGATGACGCCATTCCGGCAAACAGCGTATCTGGATGACAAAGTTGAGTTGTAATTGTTGTCTTATTGCCCCATGCTTATTCTTAAAGCAAAAGGGTTTTGTATAATATAATATATATTAAACGATCGATTTCGATGGCTTGATAAGCGCAACAAACGTGGAAGAATGACGGAATCCCAGTCCTTGTTGTAATGGTCTTCATCACCAGTGTCAGTTGATTAATTTAGCTTTTTCTAGAATTAGTAAAAAACCGTTTTTTAATACTGTGTGATCTACACATTGCGAAAATTGATTAACTGAAAAGCTGTTCAAGCTTTAAATTCATTAACTAAAAAATAATCTCTATTTTATCGTATAACAAAATTAATATGTACATCTTGAACTAAATATATCACCTCAAAGATTTAATTAATTAGAAATCTGCTTCATATAACTCTGAATCATTTATAAATAAATAAATTTTAATACTTTTCATACACGACTTTGTGTTTTAAAATAAAAATTGACTTTAAAATGTTGAAAAAGTTGTAAATTCAATTTTGCAATATGTGGCATTGCTTATAAAGTTTCAATTTCCAATGATGATGAGATTCCTGACTTCGCCCTCCACGTGATGCAGCCTGGACTATGTGCTGATGGGCATCCAGGTTGCTAACAGCAGGGACTGAGTGCACAGTAGTATAAGTGATTTCCCGCTTTAGCGGCTATCTCAAGGTATACGTATACCATATGTAGTTCTTGGGTTAATGGAGATAACTCTGATAAAATAATCAGACGGTCTCATTAATTTTTAAGAACAGTGGCGTCATCGCACAGATGCCGTCTACCAGCCATTGAAGTCGATCGTTTTTATGCCGTATAAGTATGGAAAATAATGAAGATTTGGTAACGTCACCAACCAGAATCAATTTTCTACGGGAAACGTTTTGGTGCAAGTAGAAATTTTGCCATACCAAACGTTGGTCTGCCTTTAGTGCTGGCGGCAACACTAACCCATTTCTAGTCAACTCTGGCACTCAAACTGTCTTCTTTGAGCAACCAGATAAATTCTAAAAACCAACGGTAGCTTTACGTGTATACCGTAAACTATGTGCCGGGGTGGTCTAGCGGTACAGCGCTCGATTTGGACTTCGGTGGGCATCGGGGTTAGAATCCCATCACCGGTACTAAAATGGGGGACCCACGTTCGGCTTTGCTAAAATAAAAGATGTTTTTTGTAAAACATTCAAAGTAACAAACATAAAATAAATAAGAACAAGATGATACTTTTATAGTATATTGTGTATAAAGGATGAAACAGCCGTTCAGTGTTCCCAGTTGCCTTAGATCAAGTGGATTTTATTATTTAGCAAATTTGACGAAATTGATACCATTCCCAAAAACGATAATTACAAAATGTAATCAACGTTCAACTAGTTTTTACATGGGGGATAGTACTTATAAAATGTGTAGAAAAAATTTTCTTTTGATGAATTTTAAATGTTTTTAAATTTGAAGTTCTTGATGTGTAAATAACTTATTTCCATTTTGTTGTTTTAAGTAATTTATTTTAGTTTTGTTTTGTTGATTAGTTGGTTGTACAGTAAATTATTTCTTATTTTCATTGGGATGCTGATAAACCCGATGATTTAGGTAACATAGGTTGGTGACAGTGCCACCTCTTTATTAATTCCAAGTTTCAATGGCTTCTATACGATAAGGTTGTCGGATGTAAATTGAACTTGGAGGGATAAACGAAGTTTCTTGGCTAGAAGACCGCTTTCTCGCGACGACGCCAGTGTTCACAGGAATTGACGAGGCGATCTTCTTTAGGGTTGATACCGGTTGACGAATTCACAACCGGTTATATAGTTACCTAGGAAACCTTTTGATGTGTTTACTAGCACCAATTTACTCGATGGGAATTTAGTGAAAGCCCAGTTATACCGCTGTGCACTTCGACCCTGCTGTTATTTTTATACACCAATAATCTATTTCTATTCCATCATTCTGACTATTTCTTTATATTTTTTAACAGAAACTGTTTCATGTCAATTTTTAGCTTCCTTTTTAATTGCAATTTTTTAATATCAAAATTTGAATTATTTTACCTGGTGTTTTGTTGTTTCATTGTTTTGCTTAAAGCATCACACACACACACATGTTGGTGGCAGAGCTACCTCATCACGTTTCATTAGCTTTTCGAATTTGGTTGCATGGAGGGATGAATGAAGTTTCTTGGCTAGAAGACCGCTTTCTTGCGACGACGCCAGTCTTCACACGAATTGACGAGGCGATCTTTTTCAGGTTGACGCCGGTTGACGGATTCACAAGCCCAACCGCTATGCACTCGGTCGCTGCTGTGGAGGCGGAACATTCAGAAATGTCACCATTATTGGAGGAAAGTGAAACTGTATAATTATTAGTTAAATCCTCAGGATTATCAGCATCTCCCATAAGAACGTCGTCTTTCACGAAGTGGACATTCAGCAAAGGCCTGCTGTTATTAGTCTAGATGCCTAGGGGCACCTAGTCCAGGATGCACCACGGTAAGGACGAACAGTCAGGAATATCACCACTATCAGACATTGAGACTTTATAATCATTATTTAAATCCTAAGAATCACCAACATTTGGATAATGTTTATAAAGTATTTATTTTCAATAATGATGATGATATTCCACGGGCACTAGAAATGTGGACCCGTATTTGGCTTTACCGAGCATCTAACAATACATGTTGTGTAAAGTATATTCGTATTGAATCGAACATGAATAGATTTTCTTGTTCTGTTTAATGTAAATTAACATTTTATTTATTGATTGATGCGTCAACTTAGCTAAACAATATATATATATATATATATATATATATATATATATATATATATATATATATATATATATATATTTACTTGTAAGTAATCTTTCAGTGTATATTATGAGAATTATTTTGCTCCATGTGACTTAATGCTTTTGTTTTTAACTTATAGTTTATATTGTTGATATAACTACTTTCTAATTATACTATAATGTTTCATAATTTCTCTGTAATCGTGTTACAGGTTTGCAGGTTTATGCATAGTTTAATTAGGTCAGAGACCTTTAGGAAGCACGGTTCTTTACATCATTGTTTTTCAGAAAAGTCAATTGTTAAACTTTATATAATTAAAATAATAAAAATAAAAAATTTACAATAAAATATTATTTATAGTGGGAATAAGAATAAGATTAAAAATTGAGAAGATAATATAAGTAGAAAGAAACTATATAAAATTCAAGGGGGTGAGTTGAAAGGAAATAATTTTTGAAGAAAAAAGGATTTGTTGAGTTAATTATATGTCTAGATAGACTGTTCCATGTAGTAATAACCTTATAAGAAAAGTGGTAAAGTTTGAGTCTAAGATTTAGGGTTTAATGATCCTGAGGATTTGAGTAATGCTTATAAAGTTACAATATCCAGTGCTGGTGATATTCCTAACTGTTATGTTTCTTCCTGGCCCATTATTAAGAAATTGCTAAATAGTGAGTTATCTATATTATTATTATTATTTTCTATTTAAAACTTTTTCTGAAAGTTAAGTTTTTGTAACTTCAATAGTGTGAGGTTTATCGAAAATGACTGTACCTTTGACATATGTTAGTTTATTCCGCAGACTCAACGCATTCGTGTACATCCCTTTTAATAAAAAGAAATCGGTAGACATAGGGAAGTTTGTCCTTCATGATGACAAATTGCAATGAAAACTGTACCCTGAGACGATTGAGAAAATACCTAAACATTCGTGTCTAATTTAGGGGTATCAGTTTAACTGGTGAAACTTTAAAGGAATTAATTAACGTGCTATTGGAGAGTTCTCCTAAATGACCTGTACGCTTGGGCTTTTTACTTTGCGGCAGGTCATTAAAAAGTCTAAGATAAAGCGGTAGTGATTTTTTTTAACACTTGTTTTAAAAAGATCTAGCACGTGCCAACGGAAGGGGAACTTGACAAATAGTGGGGGGGGGCAGTATGCAATAATTTACAGTGTACCTTATCCACTTTGAAGGATGGTATTGTTACAAAAATGCCTCAACACATGTCAGAGATAATTTTGTGACTGAGTAACTGTTTTAGGTACACCCTTAATGATTATGTTACAGAACCTTCGATAATCTGTAACTATATTTGTTACTGTTGGAATGAAATATTTAAAATGATTATTGATGTTTATTTTGATTACAATTTTTATATTATTGTACATTTAAACAACTTTGACTTTATTTGAACTTTGTTTTGAAGCGCCTTTTTGTATTTGAATGTATTACGTTTGTTGTTAACGTGACTGTGGTTCTGTGAGTATATTGTGTCCTGTTTTTTCCTGTTGGTAAATAGTATTGGTATGTAATTTTGAATTATTTTGTAATAATAAATTGCAGAACGATAATTTAAATTACACAAGAGCTTTTTTGATTGAAATTAGCTGGGGGTGTTGATAATTATCCGTATCAAGGTTAAACCAAAAGAAATCAGGGCCGAGATTTCAGTGAGATTTTGCAATATTCTTGGATGCATTGATAATCTCCTCCCGAGATAGCCTTAATGCATTACTGGTTGCGGCATTAGCGGGGGTGAATTTTGAAATACTAGATTTTAAATTTATTATTTCATCATATATCTTTATATCAACTAAAAAGGATTCAATTTTATGTGCAAAGAAACTGGTTAGTTTGCAATTTTTGATCGTGCTAGAACTTTTACATATGTTGATTTTTAGGAATTTATATATGTTATCTACCTTATTATTTAATGATGAAACTTCAGTCTCCTTGTTATGTCTACATTCTTTATGTAGGCAATTTTATAGATAAAATCTTTTTCTGATTGAACAAAAAATACATAACGGGATATTGATGGACCTGTGTAACATTGATGTAACCATGAGTCACAGGAAAAACAAATCATCCCAGTTTTAACCATCCTGTTGCACCCACGCTGCCCGCAATGATTAGATAAAGACTCCACTTAAACGTAAACAAAGTAATCTAAAAAAATTAAAAATTAACCTTTAAACGAAAACAATAACACTCAAAAAGAATTTAATGCTTACGATTTACCCATTCAAAATAGCGCAGAGTGAGAACCGAGGATCAAAAGGAATATTATATTTTCATACTTACTTTGTGTATTGTCCTGTTTCTGTTTTACACTTTTACTACATAAAAACAAACTGTTAATACAGTTGACAACATCTATAAATTATTAGAAGATAACTTGAATAACACTGAAAAATGTAAGGAAATTGGTGTTCTTGCACAGAAATTTGAAGCATCTACAATCGATTAGGATTTCCGGCTTTCATCCGGGAGGCCCGGGTTCAACTCCCGGCATGGGAACTTACATTTGGGATGCTAATGAACCTGAGGATTTGGGATGCTAATGAACCTCAGGTGGGATGCTAATGAACCTGAGGATTTGAGTAATGCTTATAAAGTCTCAATTTCCAATGATGGTGATATTCCTGACTGTTAGTCCTCCACGTGGTGCATCCTGGACTAGGTGCCTCTAGGCATCTAGACTAATAACAACAGGGTCCGAGTGCACAGCGGTATAACTGGGCTTCCGCTACGGCGGGTGGGTGCGAACATACACCCAGGATACTTAAAAGGTATCTAAAGGTATACGTATACCATATGTAGCCCTTGGGCTAAAGGAATAAGCCCTGACAAAAAAATCAGGCGGCCTCGTCAATCTTTGCGAACAGTGGCGACGTCACAAGGATGCCGTCTACCAGCCAAGAAACTTTGTTATTCTTCCACGTTTGTCTACGCTTGTCAAGCCATCGAGATTGATCGTTCTACATGTCGTATAAATATGGGAAATAATGAAGAGGTGACCACGTCACCAACCAAAATGAAATGAATGAAATATAAGGAATATCTATGAAGAAATAGAGTTAAAATCTCATCTCCAAGCTCTGCCTATCTAAAGCAAATTGTGCGTTAAAACTTTCTCAAGAAGCGATCCTTAATGGCTCTAAAGATATTGTTATTGAACATTAAAGATCATGTAATATAATCATTAAGGGTATGCCTGACACATAATATATGATATGTGTAAGGATATCTTTTATCCTGCACCTGCTCATACTGCCCCCCTTTACTTGTTAAATTCCCTTCGCCCCAACATGTATTAGACCTTTTTAAAAAACTGGATCAGTATTAGAAATTTGCTACCTTTCAACTTTAGACTTCTTAAAGATCTACCACCAGAAAAAGGCCTAAGCGGTCTATTTCTCTAGATGATGTCCCCAATAGTGTGTGTTAAACTCATCCAAAGTCCCTGTAGTTAGGCTAACACCTTTAAGGATAGATACAATCAGTCAGGATTTTCCCTTTTCGCCTTGGGGTCCAACCTACGTCCCATTAAGACATCGACTAAGACAAAACTTACTATTACTAATGACTCCGTAGCACTCAAAGTTGTGTACACAAATGCACTTAGTCTTAGGAATACAACCCTCACAACAACTGCAAAAAAGTGATTATTAAACTAAAACCTCTCTAGCAACTACATAGCATACAAGAGAAACGTCACTTCAATTACAAAATATACAATACTATATAATAATTTAAAAAAAACTATAATTATATATACATATATTGTAAGTAAAAAAAATTGTATAAAATATCAACGGGTAAGCGGAATCTCAAGGTTAAACGTAAATAATAATTTATTAGATTTATTTAAAATTAAGAAAAATTTTTTTTATTATTTTTATTTATATAAATTAGAATAATTAAATGTTTATTTTAATAATTATTATGACATCACAATCAGAGCAGATTTGAATGTGTGTTTAACATCAATTTTAAGAATTAGTTATTGTTTATTTTTAATAAAATTAAGCACACAAAATAATAATGGACTAATTATTATAAAAATTGTGTAATTTTAACTTATCTACGATAATATAGAAGTAGCTTTTAAAATACACTATTTTGGCCGACTCAGCCTTCTTAAATAAATATTTTTAAGTATATATAAAAGATCTATTAAGCACTAGACATTATTTTTAATTCTCGATATTTGTTTTTACAAAAAAACAATTGAGACATAACAAATTAATTTAGATTTAATACTTTTGTAATTTTTTGCGTTAATTGTTAAAATGGGTGTAAGTTGTCTGAGTTTAAGTGTATAGCCACCTCCTATAAACCACATATTATTGGGGTTACAGAAACCTGGCTAACTGACAAAATTTTAGATACGAAATAAACATTTATAGGTACAATATTATTAGGAAGGACTCAAATAGAGGTAAGTTTGGGGGGTGTATTTTTTATGTCAAAAACTCCATACAGTTCTCCATTTTTAAATCAGGTTCCCGTGATACGCTAGGGGAGTATGATTTTTTGCATTTAGAGATTCTACTGGTTTCTATTTTGTATCGACTCCTTTTTCTCTCAAAGGCCTTAGATAGAGTTCTAGTAAAAGAACTCTCTTCTTTCACCTCCCTACCTCACAAGTACATTTTTTTAATAGGGGGCTTTAATGCTCCCTCAATTAACTGGAATTCCCTTGAGGAGTCTTAAGTGTTCTTCAAACACAGTCTGCTTATGCTCAGTATTAAACATGCCTTCCAGAAGCATGTCCGTTCTCCTACTAGATATAAAGCTGGAAGCCATCCATATTGTCTAGACCTTATCTTTACCAATATTCCGTTCCTAGTAGACTCTACAAGTTTCTCTTTCTTTTGGGAAGGAGTGATCACTCCGTCCTGTACTGCTCAATTTATTTCCCCTCGCCTATTTCTAAATTGCAGATGCAAAACACATTACTTTTTCCAGATTTTAGGAAAACAAACTTTGATGAGTTACGGGAGTTTTTCCTAAATGCCAATTGGAATCTACTAGGTTTTGATACTGTAAATAACCTCTATTTCCATAAAACAGATATTTTAGCCGCGGCATTAGGTCATTCGTCCCTTTCCAGACTTAAGCCTCATATAAAAAGATATTTCCCAGCCGCATCAAGCGGTTAATCCAGAAAATTAATACTGCATTCACTAAGTGGAAAGCTGCGAACTTGCCTTGTTTCCATTACATTCGAAATCAAGTCGTAGCTGCCATTAAAAGGTATAGAGCTAAAAAACTTAACATTTTATTACATAAAGCCAAAAATAATAAAAATATATACTATTTAATTTTATTTAAAAAAAGCGTTGCTCGGAATATGTTTTTCCTAGTATTATAGACTGCAACGGTTTGCCTTTATCAGCTGAACTTTTATGCGATGCTTTTAAGGAATACTTTAAGTCAGTTTTTTGCACTGGAGACATGGTTGCCAACTGATTTGCCGATCCTTCTACTAATTTAGGTAATTTAAAAATTACTAGGGATATGGTCTGTAAACACTTTAAGCATCTAAAATCTAACTCATGCGGATCTGATGGTATCTACCCTAGAATCCTTAGGGAGTGTGCCAATGTATTGGCACCAGTTTTTTTATCATTTATTCAATTTATCCCTTCTTAGTGGGCAAGTTCTCAAATTGTCTCAAATTTTCAGGGGGAAAAATGAAATGGATGGTGAGGTAAAGGGGGATTAGTGACAGAAAAAATATTTGAAATCAAGATAAAATCAAGGTAGATAGTGGAAGTTAACAATTATAGAAAACGAGCAAAAATAATAAATATGCAAAAATAATAATAAAACAAGTTACGTATTACAATGCAAAACACTGCAATAATCATCAAAAGAAGAAAGAAAAGGATGAACAACTCCAATGGCGTGTAGCGTGACGCGCGCCTCACCTCGCGAATGTGGGAGTGTGCCAATGTATTGGCACCAGTTTTTTATCATTTATTCGTTGTCCCCTTCTTGGTGGGCAAGTACCGGAGGTTTGGAAACAAGAATACATTAGGCCAATTCATAAAACAGGCAGTAGATTTAGTTCTGATAGTTACAGGTCGATTAGCATTTTACCTACACCTGTAGTAAAGTAATAGAGAAACTTATTAAAGGGTATTTAGTAGACTATCTCCTGGATAATAAATTAATAAATTTTGCTCAGTATGGATTCATCCCCTCTCGTTCCTGCCTAACTAATCTATTAGAATTTACTAGCAGATTAACTAGTAATTTAGAGCAACACCCTTGCGTGAGGCTATCTACTTCGACTTCTCTAAAGCTTTTGATAAAGTCCTACACTCTCTCCTAATAGCTAAGTTAAAGACTTCTGACATAGGTGCTCCTCTGTTAAATTGGATTAGTAATTTTCTAAAGGATTAATATTTTAGAATTAGGCTCGGCAACACGTTGTCTACTCAGTCCAAAATAACATCAGGGGTACCACAAAAATCAGTCTTAGGTCCTCTACTTTGTTAATAATCTATCTACAAAAGTTCAATCAAACATTCTGCTGTATGCGGATGATGGGGCACAAACCCTGAACTTTTGCAACAAGATATAAACAATATTTATTCTTGGTCGGTTAAGAATACGTTTCCTTTAAACTTAGAAAAGTGTAAGCATATAACTTTTGGCGGATCGTCGGGGGAGATATTTAAGATTTGAGATAAAATTATTGCAACAGTAAAAGTGGTTAAAGACCTAGGTGTTACATTCACATTATCCCTAGTCTTCACACTACATCACAAAATAGCGACCCCAAAATGTTTTAGCCTGATTAAGTTTTTCAGACGCAATTTAGGTAAAATTTCGTTAAACTGTCATTGCCTACTATTTATGTTATATATAAGACCACATTTAAAATTTAAAATACTGTATCCAGGTAACTGCTCCATCTCAGAAAGGGGATATAAATCAACTGGAAAGAGTCCAAAGGATGCTCTCCAGACTACCTTACGAACTTCAATTCAAGTCGTACTCAGAGCGTTTACGGATACTAAAATTATTCCCTTTAGGAGATAGGGGACTCCGAGATGACTTAATATTAATATATCAGTTATTCGCTAGCACTAGAATCACTCATTTTTTAAATGTAAATAATGGGAACCTTAGGGGACATTGTCTTAAGATTCACAAACCTAGAGCTTTTACTCGTGTTAAACTAAATCATTTCACATATAAATCTATTACAGAATGGAATAAGCTTCCCAGTCATGTAGTCGAATCTAAGTCTTTAGGGTCATTTAAAATAAATTATGACCAACACATGCTCTCCACTTTCATTTAAATTCTAATTTATTTATTCATTTTTCTACAGAATATTTCTTTTAAATATTATTTATTTCTATTGTTCCAGATTCTTCCCCCCTTTTTTAAACTTTCAGATACATTGAGAACCGAGGATTAAAAGGATAAAGTCCTACGCACCTCGTGTACCGTCCTGAGTCCTGAAAACAATAATAAAAATTAATTATAATATACAATAATATAACAAACAAAAATAGTATTAAAGGTTTTATTACATTATAATTATTATTATAATTAGATTATTATTATTATATATAATAAATTTATGCAAAAAATGTGTACATTACCTTATTTGGAAAAATATTAAAGATTTTTTATTAGATTTAATTTTTAATTTATATTATTACTGATCCTATACTATATACCATTTCTAAAAAAAATTATTAATGATTTATTAATAATTTTTGAATACGCGGCAAGTGTGTTTTGTTTCATCAGCGTACCTTCCTGATCTTGATCTTAATTCTTCTGCTAGGGGTTAATTAACGTGTATGTTCACATGTTGTTTTTTGATATTAGAATAAAGATAGAGATTTATTATAAAATGGTTATAACTATCGTTTACAAAAATGTTTAAAAGTGTATATTTATTTAGCAATATATTGCTTTCTGTGTGAAGAGTAATGTAAAAATAACATTTTATGCAGTTTAGATTGTTAGATAATAATCTTGATTAAAGAGATTATTTATTTTTTACAGAAAAGTGTGTATTATAGTCTCTTGCAATTTTTTTTTGAGATTAATTATTTTAAAAGGATTTTAATTTGATGATATTTTTAGACTATCTGATGCACAGTTAGTTTATATACAGGATGCAGCATCATAGGAAATTGATACTATAAACATTATTCAATTCATAAGAATTCCCAATGAAGAACTGGTTTTGCTACCACCTGTAGATTGATCATTGTGCAATGTGCACATTAATTTGCTTTTACACATTTCTTTATTGATATTATTATATTATACAAAACCCTTTTGCTTCAAAAATAAGCAAGGGGCAATAAGACAACAATTACAGCAAAGCAACAACAAAGTATCGTTGGCATTGAAGATTGAGCTTCTTTTCGGCTTTCACTCAACCCTGTCATCTGTTTAACTCTGTCATCCAGATACGTGCAGTTACTTTTTCGCCGTTTGCCGGAATGGCGTTTTGTATTGTTTCCGTAGTAGTGTACATTTTTACAGAGGCCAGGTTGCTAACCTTGTGCTTAACCTCTCCTCCTTTATCCAGGCTTGGGACTGACTAAACTGAATCATTTCTGGTACGAATAATAAGATATTTTTATTTACGCACTTACAATGAATTTTTATTCACTTTTAGTTGCGTGAGATAAAGTAAAATTTGCCATGCCTTTTGTGACGTCATCTGGTGAGTTCCTTTTTTATATAAAATTCATCAGTAAAATGTACTAATAAATTTTAATGTTCAATGTAATTAGAGAAGGAATATGATTATGCAGTTTCGTTTTTTAATATTAAGGAGTTTTTAAACGTGAAAAATTACATTAAACGGTTTGTAAAAACTGTCATAGTATAAATACAATAACCTGATAATTGAAATGTACTGGGATGCTGATGACTTTGGAGTTAAGTAGTGCTTAATTTCCAATGTTAATGGTTTTACTTAATGATATTTCTGACTGTTCCTCCTCCATTTGCTGCATCCTGGACTAGGTGCCAACAGGCATCTTAATAATAGCAGACACCGGCTGCATAGCGGTATAATTGAGCTTCCACTTTGGCGAATGGGCGCAAACATGCAGTTAGGGTACTTAAACGGTGTATTAGGGAATGTATGTACTATATGTAGGGATGCTAATGATCCTGAGGATGGGATGCTAATGATCCTGAGTTTGGGATGCTAATGATCCTGAGGATTTGAGTAATACTTATAAAGTCTCAATTTCCAATGATGGTGATATTCCTGACTGTTAATCCTCCACGTGGTGCATCCTGGACTAGGTGCCCCTAGGCATCTAGACTAATAACAGCAGGGTCCGAGTGCACAGCGGTATAACTGGGCTTCCGCTACGGCGGGTGGGTGCGAACATACACCCAGGATAGTTAAAAGGTATCTAAAGGTATACTTATACCATATGTAGCCCTTGGGCTAAGGGAGATAACCCTGACAAAAAATCAGACGGCCTCGTCAATCTTTGCGAACAGTGGCGACGTCACAAGGATGCCGTCTACCAGCCAAGAAACTTTGTTATTCTTCCACGTTTGTCTACGCTTGTCAAGCTATCGAAATCGATCGTTCTACATGTATAAATATGGGAAATAATGAAGAGGTGATCACGTTACCAACCAAAATGAATGAATGGACTAAGGGAGATAATTTTGACAAAATGTCAGACGGCCTTGTCCATCTTTGCGAACAGTGGCGACGTCAGAAGGATGCCGTCAATTAGCTAAGGAACTTTATTATGCTTATCAAGCCATCATAATTGACGTAGAAATATAGAACTAATGAAAATGTGACGTGGGAGACGATAAGAGAACAGGGTTACCAGCTGATCGTTTTCAAAAATAATATTGCCAACGGAACATGGAATAGCCTGCTTGCTCCAGTGTTTTTTGGAACAAAAGGCTTTTAATAAGTATTAAAATAATAATAAGGATTTTATTAACTAGTACGTAGGTTATTTTAATCGTATGTACTCTTTCCCTTCCTGTTTATTAAATCAACAGTTGCTTTTTTTCACAGATAATTCAAATTGTTTTGACTTTGGTGTGAATATTTTATTGTTTATTATTTTAGGCACAATTGTCGATCGGAAACCGTGGAGTATCAAGTATGTAAAAGAATGGCTCTTCAACTTGTTCAATGTATTCATTCTTTTGTAAGTTGCATTTGTCTTTACCAATTCTTATTTTTGTCAACAGCGTTCGAACACTTTTACCTTTGGACGTAAGTTGTTGTTCGATTACTTAAATTTTCATTTATTAGCTAATTCGTGGCAATTTGTCAGGCAGATCAAACTCGAGAAACGATCGAAGACCTCCGAGACCACCAACAGGTGGTAGACGGTTGGGTGGTTTTTCCAATAGTGAAGGTTGGTTGTTGTTGAAAAAAAACCACTAAAATGTTTTTATATTAAAATACTCATCTGTTATAGTCGACAAAACATACACTACTTCAATATAATATAACAGAGCTACATCTTCATTAGTTCCAAGTTTGAATAGCTTCTCGAATTCCTATACGAAAAGGTTGTTGGATGCGAGTTGAATTTGGATGGATAAATTGAGTTTTTTGACTAGAAGAACGCTTCCTTGCAACGATGCTAGTGTTCACATGAATTGACGAGGCAATCTTCTATAGGTTACATATGGTAAATAGTTACGTTGATATACCTTTTAAGCATCTTGGGTGTATGCTAGCACCCATTCACTGAACAGCATCTATCCAAGTACGTTTCTGACCTTTTCTTCCAATCGGCATTTAGACAAGCCGAAGTTACGTAAGATTGCATCAGGATTTTTACGAAGAACATGTACAAACCAGCACAATCTTCATTGTCGCGATACCAATGAACGAAGAGCGTGAAACTGGAGATCATCTCGAATTTGGGGGTTGCTGATCTTTTTCATCCAATCTCTTGATACGAAGGATGCAAAATGGGTGTTGTGCCAATGGTATCTGAAACACCTTGCTTTAAATTTAAACTTTGTGATTTCTGACCCTGTAAAAGTCTAGGTGGAAGATGGAAGAAAGGTGCAAACATACACCAAGGATAGTTAAAGGGGCTAAGGGAGATAATTCCAACCCCCTGGGTAACTTGACAGAGAATGGAAATTTGATTCTGTACTACTATAAAATGTAAAATTATGTGATAATGCTTAGGGCATTGTATTTTTGTAGTTATAATAGGATAAGCAAATATTGTTGGGTATTCAACTTTATGCTTATTGTGCATCGATTATCTTATTTTTGCACGTCCAGGTTTCTCCAGTTGTCCGATGCCAGGTGGCGGTGGATGAGGTTAGTTCGAGCCTTTGAACGTCAGGCACACAGCATAATTGGACTGTGTTTGCTGGTTCAAGGGTTCGCACAATCATTCCAATTCCCAATGTTGGTCCCGTTTTCGCCTGTATTGATGATGACCAAATGAAAAATCCAACGCGACTCATTTGATCTGATGATGATGACGGGATTCATCAACAATCTTTTTGCTTAATTTTTTCGTTATTTATTATTTAATAATATACAATATGTTTGTACGTAAATTGGGGATATTTAATTGTCATTATTGTGTCAGGATATCTAAGGGGTGTTGGTGATACTGAGGATTTGAGTAATACTTAGAAAGTTTTAACTTCTAATGATGGCGATATTCCTGGGTGGTCCTCCTGCACGTGGTGCATCCTGGACTAGACCGAGTGCACAGTGGTATAACGACTTCGGTGAGTGGATGCACTCAATGTACATAAAAGGCATTATATGTAGGGCTGATAAAAAATCAGGTGGTCTCGTCGATCTTTGCGCATAGTGGTCCCTTCACAAAGATGCCGTCGACTACCCATGAAATTTCGTTCCTCTACTTTTATTAGGCTTATTAAGTTATCGAAATTGATCGTCTGGTATGCCGTATAGATATAGGAATAGTGAAGAAGGGATTGTCATTACCCCCCATTTATTTTAGGCTGACTCGTGTTTGAGATGCCATCTTCTGTCAATTGTGGAAATATTTCTTCATCATATCAAAATTTAACATAAAAAGCTTGTGTCCTGTTTATTGCGACAGTATGCTACAATTACCAACTGCGAGTGGTGGTTAGGAACCCCATTCCACGATTCATTAGGTAGATTGTACATTGATATTAATCATTGTAGTTCAAATCTGTTTCCCGGTCTTTTTGATGATATGGTTAATGACGTAGTCACTTCATTATTTCTATTACAAGTTAAATAGAATTAATAATTTAACAAAAATCGATTTACGTCACTTATAAGTGCCTCTTCAATTTACTACTGTTACAATCGTTATAAATAATCCAACTGTGTCCGTTATAGTAAGTAAAAATGAATAGAAAGAAATGGAATATGTTTAAAGCAGATTACAATATTCTGCTATTATCGATCTCAACATAAAAACAGGTTAACCATGCACCTTATCCGGTAGTTTCTGTTAATACTAAATGTTATTAATTCAACTTTTACTGTAATCAAGTTAAAGGCTTCTATTGGAAAAGCATGTTAATGATGCTACGTTTTATGCTTTAGTAAATATATAAATAATCTCTAACTGTTACCAGTAATCCTATAATAAAAGTGCAAACAGTGAACTGAACTTTCAACTACACAAATTACCTAAATAATTTTTAAAAAATTGTAGTATGTAACATATTACTCACGAACTTTATGAGTAGGTGAATGTTAATAAATGAATTTTTAAAACACCATTTTACGTACGAATAATAAATTCGCTTCACAGCTAGATAAATTTACCAAAAATTAATAAAAACTTATTTACAGCGAAATTTAAAAATCCAAACGGGCTCGTCCGGGATTTGAACCCGGGACCTCCTGCACCCAAAGCAGGAATCATACCCCTAGACCAACGAGCCACGTTCATGAGCCTATTTTTTATTTATTCATGAAACATTACATTATTTGTATAATGTACATATCATTTATCAAGCTGAATTCACAGATCATGTGGACATTAAGTGAATATGATAAATCTATTCAAAATGTTTGTTTTCAAGATATCTTCTTAGTTCCAAAATACTACAATTTTAATTAAGTTTATAAACAGAACTAGCTATTATATTTTAGTAATTAAAAGAATCATCCCCTATTGCTATACATTTAAAATTTTGAAATTTAATCTAATTTACTCTGTGGTGCGAACAATATTGGACATTTTAGTGGGCAGAACGAGAGCCTCCATTCAGTGTCGGTGGTGGAGATTGAACTTACTTATTTCTTATTTCAAAAATATAAATTATTTTTTTTTATTTGAAGGATTTGAATTCATTATTTACTGTAATTTGCATTTGGTGCAATATCTGTGCCTTATAATGACTCATTCTATGTATAGTAATTTTGAGTTTAAAAAAAACTCACATGCAAACTAAATTGACTATATTTATATTCATTAACATATGACATTCTATTTCATTTTGATCCCATTATTTGTAGTATTACTTTTTAGTTATATAAAGTGCAAAATCCTTAACTAAAATAAACATTACATTTGTGCAATTGTTTCGAGAGAACACAATCCTTAATGTAATTGTAACTTTTTACAACCATTTTGAAGCACATGATTAGTGATATTCACATAGATCGATGAAGTATATGCAATTCAGTAAGAGTAAAAGTACATAGAGGATAAAGTGTCTCGTCGGCATTGAAGATTCTGCAAATCGAAGATTGAGCTTCCTTTCGGATTTCACCCCACCCTGTCACCTGTGTAACTCTGTCATCCAGATAAGTGCGATCACTTATTTGCCGTTGTTTGCCAGAATGGCGTCCTCTTATTGTTTCCATAGCAGTATAAATGTTTTACAGAGGCTAGGTTGCTAATCTTGCGCGCTCAAACCGTCCTCCTTTATCCAGGCTTGGGACTGGCTAGATTGAATCATTTTTGATCCAAACTAGGCGGAGTTAAGTAATACAAAACAAAATAAAAATTCATTCAAATTAATCAATTTATATAATCATTAAGTGATGTAAGGTTATTATTATCAATGCACTTGTTTGGTCAGGATTCTTGAATTAATATGACATGTCTTTTCGCATTTATTAATAAACGCCAACCATCATTTTTATTAACAATAGATTATATCGTAAAGTTAATTTGTTTACCGAGTAACATATGCAGTAAAACGGGATTGTATTTTACAAATTTGCATAACTTTATTCAAATGTTTTCAAAAGTTCATTTTATAACATAACAACTTATTCTTAACTGTAATAATTGGGGCATATGTATGTAAACATTTATCGATATTGGAACTTAAAGTCAATCAATAGTTCACTGCATGTACAACGTTGAGTTAGGTAATATTCAATGTCAAATCACGTTGGTTAAATGGATTGTTGAGAAGGTCTGTGTTAATCCCGAGTTACTATTTGTGCAAATGTGGTTCATTTATGATAGACCAATAAGATAGGTGCTAACATACACCCAAGATACTTAAAAAGTATCTTAAGGTATTCGTTTACCATATGTAGCCGGCTAGGCTAAGGGAACTCACCCTGACAGAAAATCAAACTATAGGTCCTTATACCCTGTGTCAATCTTAAATGAAACTTCATTCACGAAAGGTATTCAAGATGGAATCAGCCGCTAAATGCCTCAGAGCTACTGATTTCCTTTATCTTACTGGAGAAGGACCAAAGTTGACAATTTTATGTGGAAAGGGAAACAATGTTCTACTCTTGTCCACCAAAGTCACAAGAGCGTAGAAGGTCTCTCCTGATGTTTCTCGCACATCCATCATACGGTGTCAATCTTTTCACCCCCCAAAGAAGATCGCTTTGTCAATTCCTGAAAACACTGGCGCCGTCGCAAGGAAGCGATCTTCTAGCCAAAAAACTTTATTTATTCCCCCAAGTCCAATTAGCGGTCCTTGTTAAAGATATCTGTGGCATAATTACGGATTTTTGGACAACTGAGTAGTACCCTGAAGATTGACACCGTTCTACTATTGTTCCTGTTCACAAGAAGGGAGATCGGCAAATAGCCGCTAACTACAGAGGCATTAGCTTACTTTGCATAGCTGCCAAAATGTCCACCTCAGCCATAGTTAAACGGATCCGCTCGAAGAGGGAGAAGACCACTCTTCCTAACTACACTGATTTTCATTCTGGTATTCATTCATTTTGGTTGGTGACGTGGTCACCTCTTCAATATTTCCCATACTTATACGACATATAAACGATCGATTTCGATGGCTTGATAAGCGTAACAAATGTAGAAGAATAACAAAGTTTCTTGGCTAGTAAACGGCATCCTTATGATGTCGCCACTGTTCGCAAAGATTGACGAGGCCGCCTGATGTTTTGTCAAAGTTATCTCCCTTAGCCCAAGGGCTACATATGGTATACGTATACCTTTAAATACCTTTTAAGTATCCTGGGTGTATGTTCGCACCCACCGGCCGTAGCGGAAGCCCAGTTATACCACTGTACACTCGGACCCTGCTGTTATTAGTCTACATGCCTATAGGCACCTAGTCCAGGATGCACTACGTGGAGGACGAACAGTCAGGAATATCATTATCATTGGAAATTGAGACTTTATAAGCATTACCCAAATCCTCAGGATCATTAGCATCTCACATCCTGGTATGGGATGCATCGGTTAAATTTATACACTTCAACGCATTCTTGAATTTCGGGCAAAGTTTCAACGTCCTACGTATGTAGCCTTCATTGACTACTCTTCAGCATTTGATTCACTAAATAGAAAAGAACTTTGGATTGCTATGTTACACGATAGAACACCTCTGAAACTTGTGAATCTCCTACGTGTTCTGTACAAGAACTCAACTGCTGTAATCCGCAATTTCAACAGATCTACTATACAGTCGTTCGAAATTTGCAGTGGTGTCCGTCAAGGCTGCGTGGCAGCTTCACTTTTGTTCAACTATACAATTGATGCTATATTTGCCAAGATCTCTGTACAAATGGAAAGTGTGTATGTTGGTACTACACCCATTACGGACTTAGAATACGCTTATGATGCTGTACTTCTAACTGAGAAAAAAGTTCAACTACAGCATGCATTGGATTCCCTTATGAAAGTTTCCCGTGAATATGGTCTGTAGATCAACCCAGAAAAATCAGTCATCATGTTACCTCAAGCTCTTGATGCGAGGATTGTATTAAATGATTTGGTGCTCCCCAATGTAAAGCAATTGACGTATCTGGGCTCTTCAGCTACTTCTGAAAGACTTGCCAATCCACTGGGGGAGACGACAAACCATCAATCGAAACACGAAGATGAACATTTTCTCTACGGTTTTGGTGAATGGATTCAAGCCTACACCCAGAGTATGTGTTGGCCTAAGAGAAATAACCTCGACAAAAAATCAAGCGGCCTAGTCAATCTTTGTATGAAAAATGCCGTAAAACATGGCTATTTCCCTACGTTTGTTAACCTTACAAAACCACAAGAGGCGAATGCTTGTTGTACTGTACAATATAGGACCAATGAAGAGATGATCTCGTCACTGCAACCAAAAATAACAATTTAGAAAAAAAAAATCCATTCATTTTGCTTGGTGACGTGATTACCTCTTCACAATTTTCCATATTTAAACGATCCATTTCGATGGCTTGATAAGCGTAACAAATGTAGAAGAATAACAAAGTTTTTTGACTGGTAGACGGCATCCTTGTGACGTCGCCACTGTTCGCAAAGATTGACGAGGCCGCCTGATTTTTTGTAAGGAATATCTCCCTTAGCCCAAAGGCTACCTATGGCATACATATACCTTAAGATACCTTTTAGGTATCCTGGGTGTATGTTGCACCTACTTGTTAAAGCGGGAACCCTCTTGGTCCCAGCTGTTATTAGTCTAGATGCCTATGGGCACAGTCCAGAATACACCACGTGGAGGAACAGTCAAGAATATCACCATCATTGAGAGTTCTGATCTTATAAGCATTACTCAAACCCTCAGAATCATTAGTAATCTACTGTGTACATTATTAATATTATTTTTTAACAGACTCGGATAACAGATATATTTAATAAATTACGCATTATTTTTACTTTTGTTTTTGTGATTATTAAATGACTTTCTATCATGTCATTCCTTGACTCTTATTTTACTTACAATGGAATGGTATATCCGATTATGTCAAAGGTACTAATCCTGGAGTATATCAGTAGGCAATCGTTTTTAGTCCACAACCTTTCAATCCTGAAGGGCATCGGGGCAATGCATCATTGTTCCATATAAGTTGACATTAAATGAGATCATCATCATCATTAATTTTTGTGACAGTTTTGACCGCGAGTACAGACTAGTTAGCTGCGGTAAGCCAGTCTGATGAAAAGACCAACAATTTTTCAACCACCGACGACCGTTGTCGCCTTCTTGTCGACGCGTAAACGACCTTATCGCCTGACTATCGGTCTGGTCAGCGACTGCCACAGCTGACCCTTTTATTGCTAAAGGCCGTTTCACTATCCACCACCTGTGGACGCGTCAAGTAGAGGTCGATTTCCTCCTTTTGCTGCGTTTCTTTTTGCATCACCCTTTTCATAACCGCCTACTGTGATAATAATAATTGAGGAGTGGTTCATCGGTACAGCGCCCGATTTGGACATCGGGGTTCGAATCCCATCACCGGCCCAGGTTCGACTTCGCTAAAATGCCCACTGCTGAAAGGTGCCTGTTTCCAGTAAAACATTCAAAGTAGTAAAATTAAATAAGGTAAAAACAAAACAACCTTTTTTAAAAAGAATTTTATATAGTAATCAATACAAAATGTCAATTTCTAAATAAAATCACACACACACGAATGAACAACAATAAAAGTTAATGATGTCAATATTTATTTATAATTATCGCCCACGTCGGGATAATCAATTATGAGTCAATTATGAATCAAGAAAAACTAAAAAACAAAAGGTTGTCCTCATTCAGGAGTGTGTCACTATTTTGCTGCAACAACCCACACATTGTTTTGGCAATATTTCTCAGCATAGACACCGCACAGTCGAGCATTTTCCTCCGACGAACACCAGAAGGCAGCCCCCCTAGTGCACTTGGACGTGTCTTTGACTGCATCCTCCAATTCGCGAAGTTGGTTGTATTTTTGACAATAAACATGAAAGTCCATTCCACACTCGCGTGCTGCTTCCACCGACTGACAATAGTAGGACGGACCCCAAGTGCACTTGTTCAAGCCAAGTGGTTGACGATGGTGAGGCACAATTGCGTCTGAACCGCAACCGGTCACGCTCTGACATCATAACGACAAAAAGGAGCATGAGAAATTGCCAATAAAAAGTCAAACAAACCATGCATCAAACAATTACTGAAACAACACACAGCGTATCCCTTTGGACACCTCCACCGCAGCCGTTGGCCCTTTTGACAAAAACGTGTTGCTGGTGGAACAACAAGCGGAAGCCAATGCAGCAGACTGCGGCAATGAAAGGATGACGCAATCGTAACAATTGCACACGATCTTTCTACATCGATGACATTTGCATCGTCGACTCTGCAACCCTATTCAGACTAATTACAAAATTGAACAAAAAGTTGGCAAACCCCGCATTGGACATTTCTAAATTTAGAATACCGCTTTCAAATTTCATCCGTCATTCGGATAAAGACCGCATCGCTTATCACCATAACGAACTAGTCCATTTCCAAATAAAAATGAATACAAACACACACACACACATATATATATATATATATATATATATATATATATATATATATATATATATATATATACAAAACCTACTTGACATATTTCGGTGATGTTCACACCTTCTTTTCGCATCTCCCGCAGTACCACGTCCTGATGCACCAGAACCAACTTACACTACAAAATAAAATGGAAAAATGCCCTTCGTTATACACCATTATCCATAAAAGACTTCCCCTTAACTCCTCCTTCTTGCATCAACAAATTACTCACAAATGTACCAAATCACCCACCTCTTTCTTTCCATTGCTACCATCCTCACATTGATCACACAATTGAGGAGTGTGCGGTGGACGGTTGAACATCCGCCACGTTCTGTTCCACAACTGCACTATCGATCCACACGTAGCACATGGGGAGTCGGACGCGCAGACATTCCGGTTGGCATTTATCATAAATTCCAAACAGTGGCGCACACGACCGCAATGCTTCGCCAAGTCGAAACTGGCACAAACAGCCGACAAATCCGAGTTACAGACTGACAACGCTTCAACACCCTCTTCGCGTGGATTTACATACGCTGATTTCCATAGGGTCTGATGACAGTAGTCCACTACGTCGCATTTCTGCGCATTCATAAAGGTTCGACACCAGTACGACGGACCCAAATTGCACAAATTTTGTTCGCTAAGAGACCACTTTTTAGAGTCTGGACATAACTGAATAATCTGCAATTGAAACACAAATAATCAATCAACCTTTTTATACATTTCCAAATGAGTACTAGTTAATTTCGTCGTTCGATGCGTCTCCTAATCTTTGATTAAACGATAAACTAAAGGAGGAGATTGACCATTACTTAGCGCGTCCACATGTGGCGGACAGTGAATCGGCCTTTACCAATAATGGGGTTAGCTGTGAATAAGGCTGTGTCAAAATTAGCTGACAGTCACGTAATAAGGTCGTTAACACGTTGACAAGAAGGCGACAACGGTTATCGATGTTATCGCGGTCGAAACTCTTACAAAAATCAATTAAATGCAGTGATCAACAGGACAAATACTGATGGCCAAATAAACCATTCTCAGAGCTCAAACAAGGCGGAATGTGACTCATAACGCTATTGCTTGCTCTGTGAAGACTACTCGCAATATTGCACCGGTCTAGGATTTGCCCCAAAATAAAGATTAGACGGAGATAATTACTTGGTCAAATTCTACGTTTACCGTTCAAAAGACCAGGTTGGCCAAGAATCATTCGGGACGATCTCATTGAAATGAATTTCTTATGGGATAAAAACTTGATTGGCTGTGCCATCCAAGCCATTTATTTACTGCCCTTTTATGAATTTTTGGACAGAAACTGAATACTACCTAATCGCCCGTCATTTCTCATAATTGTGCGACCGAACAAGCGACAATTAAAATAGCTTTAGACAAACGTTTTCAGTAATTGCAACGTTGCCAAACATACGTTGGTAGCACCAGCCACCTCTTTATTAATTCCACGTTTGAATAGCTTCTTAAATTTCTATTCAAAAAGGTTGTTGGAAGCGAATTGAACTTGGAGGGATGAATGAAGTTTCTTGGCTAGAAGACCGCTTTCTTGCGACAACGCCAGTGTTGACAGGAATTGACAAGGCGATTGTCCTTAAGTTTGACACCGGTTGAAGGATTCACAAGCCTAACCGACTACATATAGTAAAAAGACACCTTAAGATACCTTTTAAGCATCTTGGGTGTATACTAGTATCCATTCACTGAACGGGAATCCAGTAAAAACCCAGTTATACCGCTGTGCACTCGGACCCTGCTGTTATTAGTCTACATTCCTATAGGCACCTAGTCCAGGATGCACCACGTGGAGGACGAACAGTCAGGAGTATCACCATCATTGGAAATTGAGACTTTACTCAAATCCTCGGGAATCATTAGCATCCCAAAATATATCATAACATGTGTTGAACATTTATAGGTTTGTATATTAAAGTTAAATCATCAGAAAAATGAAATAACTACTACCACCAATGTTGTGTTTTACTTCACACATTGTCAGTACAAATATATCATTCCAGTGTCAATCAGAATTCGAGTGCTCAGCACCCTAACGGCTTGTGCCTTGACGACTGGGTGCAAGCATACACTCAGCGTACTTGAAAGGTATACTTCGTCATTCTCATACGTTTGTCACCTATTGAAATCGATCGTTTACTGTGTGATACAACTATATAGCAATGATCACGATAATAAAATCAATATGATCATCAATGTCATCATCATAACTTTGGTATTCCTGCTTTTTTGGTGTGTATCAAAATGAACATTTAACCTTCATCAACAACAAGTAGGCATACTTCGCACACTTTTTCCGCATCGTAACTGTGTTCGAACATTTTGACTACCGTATCGAAATATTTGTCGACCAGTTCAATGCACTAAAAAGATGAAGAAAATGGAAAAACAGTTCAACAAAAAGCAACTGCTTGGCTTTGCGCAATTGTAAATAACAAAATTGTGAAATATAAATTCATCTTGGCCTTCACAACACAAAGTTGCGGTTAACATTGTCGGATTAGAATTGTCAGATTCACTTGACTGATAAATCCACTTGGTTTGAGTCACTGTACAACTGTTTCACATCCTTGCATTTGGAATCATCAGCAGCGCATACCTTACACACACACACACACACACACACACACACACACAAGATTAATGTCAGGCAAGCACCTTAACAACCGAGCGAAGGGTGGCTAAACTTGACCCTATAAATTGATCAATTCTAGTTGCCCACTGTCCTCAAATGTTGCTACGTTATATTGCTAATAATCGAGTGAGTAAACCCTTTCACTGGGACACTACAGTTTCATAATCCAAACTCAGACATACTCAACCACACGGTGCATTACGGCCAAACTGACTTTCACCGCGAAAACATAAACCCATTTTGAAATGTTCAATCCCATTGCAAAACTTGAAAAATAAATTGTTACTTTGAAACAATTTTAGAAATCAACTTGGAAACAATTGTTTATGGCATGCTAGTGATCCTGAAAATGCTGAGTCATGTTCATAAAGTCTCAACTTCCAATAGCTGTGACATTCCTCACTGTTCATCCTCCATTCTTGATTAGGTGTCCATAGGCATTTAGACTAATAACAGCTGAGATCGAGTGCACAGTGGCATAACTGGACTTCCGCTTCAGTGGGTAGGTTCAAACATACACCCAGAGTACCTAAAAGATGTATTAAGGCATATGTATACCATAAGTAGCCGTTGGGTTAAGGGAGATAACTCTGACAAAATCAAGTGACCTTATCAATCTTTACGAACAGTGGCGCCGTCACAAGGATGGCGTCTACAAGCCAAGAAACTTCGTCATTCTTCTTCGTTTTTGTTACAATCGAAATCAATTGTTTTAGCATGCCGTACAAATATAGAAATAATGGTGACTATGTCACCAACCACAAAGTAAACGGCGCCGGTGATGGCTTGTAAACCCATGTCGTCTCAGTTTTGGAGTTCTTACGTTCGTCCAACTCTATACCGCCCGTGACACACCAACCCATACCCAGCCAGATCCAAGTTTACCAACTCCACTGCATATCATTTCAAAGTGGACTGATGAAGCAAGTGTCGTTAAAACGAAAACGATGTAGACGAATCCACGTGACACCCAATCGTGGAACGACATGGTTACCCCCACCCCATATTCTTGGGAATGAACAGTTCCGTGATAATTATATATATATATAAAACTCCGCCTAGTTGGATTAGAAATGATTCAATCTAGCCAGTCCCAAGCCTGGATAAAGGAGGAGGGTTTGAGCGCAAGGTTGGCAACCTGGCCTTTGTAAAAATTTATACTGCTGCGGAAACAATGAAAGATGACGCCATTCCGGCAAACAACAACGTTTCTGGATGGCAAAGTTACCAGATGACAAGGTTGAGTGAAAGCCGAAAGAAAGCTGAATCTTCGATTTGCAGAATATTTAATGCCAACGAGACTTTGTTATTGTTGTTTTGCTGTAATTGTTGTCTTATTGCCCCATGCTTATTCTTAAAGCAAAAGGGTTTTGTACAATACAATACATAATATATATATATATATATATATATATATATATATATATATATATATATACTAAAGTCGTAGCAAACGACTATCTCGAACAAGAGAACAAGAGAGTTTCTTGACTGACGAACAGAACTCTCGTGGCGAAGACGACTGATTATAACATAAAACACAAGTTGGTAGTAGAGTCACCTCTTCATCAATTCCAAGTTTGAATAGCTTTTCGAATTCCTATACGAAACGGTTGTCGGATGCGAATTAAACTTGGAGGAACAGATGACGTTTCTTGGCTAGAAGACCACTTCTTTGTGACGATGCCGGTGTTCACAGGAATGTATAAGTCAATCTTTTTTAGGATTGACACCGGTTGACGGATTCACAAGCCTAACCTTGAAATACCTTTTAAGCATCTCGGGTGTATTAATAGCACCCATTCACTAAACGGGAATCCAGTGAAAACCCAGTAATACCGCAGTAAACTCTAGTCCAGGATGCACCATATGGAGGAGGAACAATCAGGAATATAACCATTACTAAAAATGGAGACTTTGTAAGCATTACTCAAATCCTCAAGATCATTAACATCCTAACGACTGATCTTTGTCAGTTAACTCGCTCAGCCCGAAGAGTACCCCCGATGTATGCTTGCACCCACCTACCAAAGCGGAAGGCTAGTTATACCGCTTTGCACTCTGTTGGTGTAGACGCCTGAGTGCATCTAGTCGAGGAGGCTCCACGTAGACATGACAGTTACAGAATTGAAACTCATTAGTCAACATACTCACAATCATTCAAATGTTAAAAATACAAGTGCTTACCGTGCTGCCTAAGTGTACTTCCTGGCATATATATTCGAGATCCTTTTTAATCGCTTCCTCTGTTTTGTTTTCATTGAGTTTGCCATAAATAAATTCTACGAAAAATTTGCATGTAGTGCAGGCTGATATCTTGATTGGACCGGGTACACGCTGTTATTGTCAAGGCCATTTGAAAATAAAACAAACAGGTCAACACATACAATTTAGTGGAGTGGTCTAGCGATAAAGGACTGGACTAAGAAAACGAAATGTTGATAACTACCAAATTGTTCTTTATATCTTGTTTTTATCCATTGAACATTATATTACTCACCTGTAATTTTTCCTGATTTACTAAAATAGGATAATGTTGTTTTAAAAAGATGCATATCTTTGGTGTCAAAATCTGCGAGAATCAAATATTCTATCTTATTGAATGATATTGTTGATAAACATTTAAAATCCTGTCTACAATTAGCATCAAGGATTGAATGTAATGACACTCATCCACTACATACAGCTTTAAACAGATCTAAAGATTCTGGAAAAACCAGGTAGATTTACCTGTACATGAATACCAAAACTGATCAATACAAAAACTTATGTCTATTATATTATCCAGAGTATTAACATATCCAAAATCAAACAAAATTGAATTTCTAATCTATCAAAGTAGGAATCATTCCACGCACGCATTTATTTGAACTAATTTGGACATCCTGCCTTATTAATATAATATTTTTGAATATTTTTTGAACTACCTCTACCGTATTGACTATATTTATATCCATTGTCATATAACATTCTATTTCATTTTCTTTCCATTATTTGTACTACTACTTTTAATGCAATTTTGTTGTTATTTATTTATTTTTATTGATGGTGAAAATGTATTTTACGTTGAGTGTATGTCTAGTGAGATATTAAAGCTTAATGCAAGATAAGATGTCCGTGAGGCCACTCAACAATTCAATCAATTTATTACGAAAGTAAATGAATAGATAAATGTGTGAAAATTTTATTTAATACGCCTCATATAAGTACTCCTATGAGGTACACAAAACACATCAATGCGGTAATGAATTTCTTCCTATGTTTGTTGAAGCACAGTTTCATTTGTACAAGCGACAGTACTTTTCTGCTTCGGGTTGTTCATGTACCACAACAACTCATTCTAAGCACAATGATATGTAGTAAAAATTTTATCATGAACACACAAACAAATAGACGATGAATTAAACACTACTGGTGTCCCCAACGTAATTTATTAAATTGTTTATATAAACATTCAAAAACTTTTGTATCACAATTTATATAAACATGTAAATGTATAAAACTTATTGACACATCTCGCATACCACGTATAATACACATGGATAGACAGATTACATACACACTGCATAACTTAATCGTGCCTTTGATTAGAATCCAATTGAATTCGACACGATTGTTTATGCAACACGATTGTATCCAAAAATCGATAAATGAATTAAATTTGAAAGTTCAATCACCAACTTGTCGGACCACAAACAAATTCACTTGTTGACTTCAAATGACAGTAGTCATGATGATGATGATGATAATAATAATAATAATAGTAATAGTGTAAAACGTGAATTGGCGATCATTAGTATTATTATTGGTAGTGACATCCGTTAATTTGTGCTGTAATCATGCATCAGCATCAACAACATCAGAGTTAGTTGCAAAGCCACATGTTCAATAATTCCAAGTTCGCATAGCATCACCAATAATCCCCCTTCCACTGTTCACGGTTTTCGGAGGCGTGTAGGGATATGTCAGTCCAACCGACTTAGCCATTGTATCCAAGATAAAGTGCCGGCCAAGATAGTGTGAAGATCGTTTCGAACAGCATCCGTCCAAGTACGTTTCTGACCACTTTTCCTCTTCTTCCAGTCAGCATTTGGACGAACCAAGGTTACGATACGTGCAAATCATACATGGCTTATAGTTAATGCTAACAATAGCATCATATGTGTCGTTGTAACCATAACCAATTGATGATGGAGTATCAAAACAGACAACCCATTGAGTGAACAATTGTCAACAAAGATGAGTGAACAATTGTCAACACAGATGAGTGCACAGCTTGACAACACAACAACAAAAATACTTTTGTAGACAAAAGTAAAATGTGTTTACTTAGTTGTCCTACCAACCACAATGAAATGTATACATATACCCTCTAAGTATTCTGAGTGTATGTTTGATTTAAATGTATGATATTCATTCATTCATTTTGGTTGGTGATGTGGTCACCTCTTCATTATTTCCCATATTTATAAGACATAGCAAACGATCGATTTCGATGGCTTGATAAGCGTAACAAACGTGTAGAAGAATAACAAAGTTTCTTGGCTGGTAGACGGCATCCTTGTGATATCGCCACTGTTTGCAAAGATTGACGAGGCCGCCTGATTTTTTGTAAGGGTTATCTCCCTTAGTCCAAGGGCTACATATGGTATACGTATACCTTTAGACACCTTTTAAGTATCATGGGTGTATGTTCGCACCCACTCGCCGTAGCGTAAGCCCAGTTATACCGCTGTGCACTCGGACCCTGCTGTTATTAGTCTACATTCCTATAGGCACCTAGTCCAGGATGCACCACGTGGAGGACAAACAGTCAGGAATATCACCATCATTGGAAATTAAGACTTTACTCAAATCCTCGGGGATCATTAGTATCCTAATTATATATATATATATATATATATATATATATATATATATATATATATATATACTTTTAAAACACTAAGAAAGAAACCACAGCCCACAGAAATATACAATAAGAAAACGCAACTTGTTCCAGATCGTCAGTGTTCAAAGAAAGAGCCTCTAAAGCACGACATCACATGTCGACATATGGACGCCCAGGTGTTCTTTAGTCAAACAATTGAATGTTAAATTATTATTGCCGCAACTGAGCAACGTTTCATGACAATGCTGCAAGTCATATTCTCCAATGTCAGTTCAAATCATTGAATGTCAAGTTCGCATAGCAACCCTTCTACGATTCACGCTTTGGCAGAGACGTGCGCCGATAAGTCAGTCCAACGATTTGACCGTTGTTTCCAAGACAAAGTCCCGGCCAAAATAGCGTGAAGGAACTTTATTGAAACCAAGTTCCATTAGTCTGAAATAACATAATGGACGTGTTTCAAACTGTCGACAAAGATGAGAAACAGGTTGTGGCTAGATCAAACCAAGTAGATGTGTGTTATCCGATAAAAGTGACACTTCAAAAACCATCAAAACACAACGGAATATTTCAATTAAAGTAGATAAAAACAAGCGAAATAAGAACAAAGTCAAAAATGTATACATTATTTTCTCTCTCTCCCTCTCTGCATATATAATATGTGCGCACAACTTTTGGTAAATGATCTCACATGAACTGATCTAGACATTGAAAGTCTTAACGATAAGCGCACAAATATGTGCCAAATTCAATATAGTAAAACTTGGAAACTTGATTTTGATTAACTTGGTGTAATCAATACATTCAAATAGTCACAAATAGTTAACCAAAACCAGTTATTATTGTAACGGTTAGACAACTTTTTAAATTAAAAATAGTTTATGAATAAATAGACCCGTTTTAAACTGGTTAGTCAGTCATTTACCTTGAAAGATTTTCAAGTTCAAAATAATAATAATAACAATGATAATTTGGTTAATCATGACAAGGTAATCACCTTTTCATCATTCATTTATCAAAAGGTCAATTCCAACAGTCATATAAACAAACCAAACACATAAAAGAAGGACAAACATTTTTAGCCAATAGACGGCGTTCTTGCGACGTCGCCACTGCTCACAATGATTGACGGGGCCGCCTGAGTTTTTGTCGGGGTTATTTCATTTTGGTTGGTGACGTGGTCACCTCTTCATTATTTCCCATATTTATACGACATGTAGAACGATCGATTTCGATGGCTTGACAAGCGTAGACAAACGTGGAAGAAAAACAAAGTTTCTTGGCTGGTAGACGGCATCCTTGTGATATTGCCACTGTTCGCAAAGATTGACGAGGCCGCCTGATTTTTTGTAAGGGTTATCTCCCTTAGCCCAAGGGCTACATATGGTATACATATACCTTTAGATACCTTTTAAGTATCTTGGGTGTATGTTCGCACCCACCCGCCGTAGCGGAAGCCCAGTCAGTTATACCGCTGTGCACTCGAACCCTGCTGTTATTAGTCTACATTCCTATAGGTACCTAGTCCAGGATGCACCACGTGGAGGACGAACAGTCAGGAATATCACCATCATTGGAAATTGAAACTTTATAAGCATTACTCAAAGCCCAACACTACACATGTTCCTTGAGATGCCTTTGAAGTATTTTGGTGCATGTTTGCACCCATCCGCTAAAGTATTTACCCATCCATGTTAGTTGAAGTCCTAGATTCATCACACACGTCCGTGTGGAAGCTAAATGATTGCATCGTTGAAGATTGAAACTGTAAAAGCATCAGTCAAGTCTTTCAATCCGTTTGATGCCACTTGCAGAAACAATGATGCTTAAATTTCAAAACTTTATTTACTGGAGATGCGGGTCGCCACACGATTGTGTAGTCGCCAAATATGGAAAACCGTTTCTTTGCTAGTCGCTGACTTGTGATTTTGCATCTCAGTTTGGACCAGAATTGATTCAATCTAGCCAGTCCCAAGCCTGGATAAAGGAGGAGGGTTTGAGCGCACAAAGTTAGCAATCTGGCCTCTGTAAAACATGTATACTACTACGGAAACAATACAATAGGATGCCATTCCGGCAAACAACGGCGAAAAAGTAATTGCACGTATCTGAATGACAGAGTTACACAGATAACAGGGTTGAGTGAAAGCCGAAAAGAAGCTCAATCTTCGATCTGCAGAATGTTTAATGCCAACGAGACTTTGTTATTGTTGTTGCTGTAATTGTTGTCATATTGCTTATTTTTAAAGCAAAAAGGTTTTGTAATAATAATGTAATAATGTAACAATAATAAATAATATTATTCATGGTTCCAATTTCAAAATCCTCAACAGTTGGTATGTAAAAGTAGAACGCGAAAACAAACTAAACAGCAACTGTACGCTCCATGTTCCTATACAAAAAGGTTGTCAAATGCAATACATGAAGTTTCTTGGCTCAAAAACCGCTTCCTTGCGACGATGTCTCGTCATTTTTTGTCAGGGGTATCTTCCTTAGCCCAACGGCTACATATGGTATACATACACCGTAGCGGAAGCCCAGTTATACCGCTGTGCATTCGGATCCTGCTGTTATTAGTCTACATGCCTATAGGCACCTAGTCCAGGATGCACCACGTAGAGGACGAACAGTTAGGAATATCGCCATCATTGGAAATTGAAACTTTGTATGCATTTCTACTGGAGATCGTTTAATATGCTAAACAAATATTGAAATAATGAAGAGGTGACCACGTTACCAACTATCCCATCACCGGCACTAAAATGCGGGCCCACGTTCGGCTTCGCTAAAATGTCCACTGCTGAAAGATGTTTCTCGTAAAACATTCGAAGTAGCAAACATAAAATTAAAATAAAAAAATGATGATGATGATTATTATTATCTTAATGCCAAACCCTATCTACCTTTGTTATAAATGACCTACAAAATTTACCTTGATAGGAATCCGTTCGGGTTGATAAGGTGCAGGTGTCGAAGGGCGTCTATGTGACATACTGCACAAACCGATGACTTCACAAAGAACTTCTGGTGCAGCACCATCGACCGTATAAGTTGCCATGGCTTTGCCTAATGTTTCCACAAAATCGAAACACACTTTTTCATGTGAAGGAAATATCACATCGCAGACCTGTGACAGGGTTGAAAATAAATAAACATTGGAAAACTACTGAAAGTTTAAGTTTACAAACAATCATGACATAAATGGCAGCACAGTGTTTCAGTGAGGTGACTGGAATAGGTGCAAGAATTGTGCAAAGCCAATGGCATCACCAGCTGGTGCCATTTATATTTACGTTTCAATTGTAACGCTGTACAGGTGTAAAACAATTGCTTAATTTCTACAGTTCGTGTTATACTAGAATTGCCATATTTACCAAATAGTCAATCTATTTGATTTGAGTTACTCAGAAGCATCCTTGTTAATACCGATCAAGAGTGCATACCTTCAAGTCTTACAAGGAATTCAATACAAAGCCTTTCGAGTTTCAAACTGAAGCCAAAAGAAAACATATTCACTATTTGGTGAACTTGGCCGTAAAAATAAATACTTTCAAACAATCTCATTATAAACCAATTCATTATTGAGCTACTGATTCTTTCACTCAACCGTATCACCGAAATCACAATAATTTCACTTATCTGAAATAGCTTCCTATTTGATGTTTGTTGGCTACTATTTGTATTATAATAACAGAAAACAGTTAAGAATATTACCCCTATTGGAAATTGAGACTTTATAAGCATTACTTAAATCCTCAGAATTATTAGCATCCAATAATCGTGATATTCCTGACTATCACTTCCGCGTGGCGCATCCTGGACTAGGTGTTTCTAAGTATCTAGACTTGTTAGTCTAGATACTTAGAAACAAATGCACAGCAGTATATCTGAGTTTCCGTTTTAGCGGATACTCAAAAGATATTTTACGATACTGTATGTAGTGGTCGGGCTAAATGAGATAAAATGAGACATAAATTAGGCGGCCTCGTCGATCCGTCAAGAAACGTCGTCATTTTTCTACGTCGATCATTCAATATACTGTGCAAATATAGAAATAATAAAGAGGTGACTATGTGACTAACCAAAATAATATGTGCATATTGTTTTGAGTAGTTTCGAGTAAGTGATATTGACTAAATCTTTAACGAATAGGTGGATGTATGATAATTGAATCTGATACTAGTTAATTGGATATACTAAATCATTAGTTGTTTGCCCACATGAATTATCATAATAAGAGAAAGCAGTCAAACTATTCAGTCGCGCTAAAACATCATCAGTTCCATGTAATTATTCAAATTACAGTATTTCAATGAACAAGTATAAACAACTCACGAATCACAAAAATGTGATGTCTACATTCAAAGGAAAAATCAATAATTATAATAATCAATGATGTTTCATTAAATGGTTATAACTAGAACGTGTTAAAAACTAAATAATTAAGTTGTTTTTAATTAAATGACAATTAGTAAACATTTGAACAATTGTCATTCCACAGCTAAAAGATGTTCCCACAAATCATTTAAAGTAGTAAAAATTAATAAAACAAAATAAATCAATTAATCCAGCCTACTAAAAATACAACTGAAAAACAAGTCATTCAGCCACAACTTACTGTCATCATTCCATCAACAATACCTTGAACAGATTTATTTGTAATTGTAAGATCGAACACAGTAGACACCACCTTTTCACAGTATTGGCAAACGTGAGCATCAGACTTGGCCACAACTGACTCCTGACCGTCGGTTTGTGACAATGGACACATATGAAGTAGAGAACAGGCATAGGCGGGCTTCACAGTCCTTAAATAATAGTCGACCACGTTGAAAGCACCGTAAACAAAAGCATCGCACTGAAAATCGAAATAACATTTGCCAGCTATTTCAATAATGGCCCGAAAAACATTTATATAAGTAAAAATAAATTTTTTTTTCTAATATACATTCTTGTAATTTGGAAAAAACTCCATTAAAATTAGCTTATTTCAATGTTGACTTTTCCTGCCCTCCATACACACAAACAATTAGTCAATAATCTCAACTGGACAACTTGTTCCGTCTTAGCCAAGGTGGTTTAGCGATACAGCGCTCGACTCGAACCTGGGCGAACAATAAATGCGGACCCACGTTCGGTTTGGCCAAAATGTCCCACAAATCGAAAGCACGCAACGAATTGTTCACAACAAACCGTACAAACACACGAATTACAACAAGTTTTAAATCTTTTAGAAAATGGCCCAATTCCTCGCGCCTGTCTATTGTGAATGACGAGTAAACGCTTTTCATTGTGTAAACAATATTAGGCCAATTAAAACAACTAAACGTTTAGAACATTTGTTTATTAACAATCTTTCCAAACAAGTTACAAATAACGTCAAAAATCAAATGAGTTTGTCAATGAACGGCATTGCTACTAAAGTAAAACTTGTAAAGCCTATTTTACAACGAGATTAAATAACTTCGATTGACAAACATTCAAATATATCCTAAAACCTTAAATGAGAAAATAATTTCAATAAAAACCGTCATATAGCATAATGAAAAAAGAACAAGAGATTCTACTTCAAACGTTTTACCACTAAAATCGTGTATATCAAAGATTGAGTCTTTCTTTCGGCTTTTCCTCAACCCTATCAACAAAATCATAATATATTCACTTTTTTGTCGTAATTTTCCTGAATAAATTCATCTTGACATATCCTAAACACTATTCGTTTTCCAAACTTTCAATCTCATTGATCTCCTTTCTCGACATGATTTTTGAGAAGCTACGGTAAAGTTTCATTTTAAAAATATATACAAACAATTTTATTTTCAAATTGTTTAGATCATCATCATCATCGGGGATAAACATCCCCCACCGGTTATTATCACTCAGGGTAGTCCAAAAAACCAAAACGTCTACAAATTTTACACATATCTTGACTAAATAACTTATCACAAAGTAGCCAAATTATTTTCAACTGACTTACATCAACTTTGGCATAGCCCAAATCGATACATATTTTGTTTGCAGCAAGTCTCAATCTATTTTTAATATCATCTTGATTCATGGCACATTTAATATTGTCAAGCATATTTTCACATTGTTTGCAGTTGTCATTCTTAACGGTACTATAAGAAGTCCATTTATATGAATCCGCAGAAGGTCGATTGATCCAAGAAAATTTTTCTTCAAACAAACATTTGGATTTCTTTTTTATAAATAAAAATATATAACCATTAACAACTGTTGACCAACTTAAAACAAGAACAGTAAATACATTTTTTAATAAACATACTAAACAATCCAAATTTCTTGAATATAAATTAAAAAATAAATAATATGCTTGATTCTATTTTTACATCGTAATTGCAATTTACCAAATAATCTTCCATTTTCTTAAACAAAACCATAATAATGATAAACATATTACATTTACAATCTTTATCATAAATATAAAATCCATCATATTGTTTTAAATCATTAAGCGTAAAACAATTTATAATAAAAAACATGTTCACAAATCAATTTTTTATTTAAAAAACCTACCATAAAATCTTTTAAAGTAAGTTGGGTTGTTTTTGGTTCACACAAACCGAGAATTTCACATATTGTAATGGGATCCTAGAAAACATTAAAATCCAAAAAACTCACCAAATCGCTAGAAAGTGCATTCAAAATTTCTGACACTTGAGCTCTTACAATATTCTTACACATATCGTGTAAGGCTTCTGGAACTTTATCACACAACATTAAACTTAGTTTATTCTCAATAGCTTGTTCAGTTTCCTTTTCGTTAATCATTTTTCTAATCGCAACTACAATATTTTTACAATCATCACACGTAGATGAACCAAAATCAACATTCTAAAAATTAAACTCTATTTATACATACTTTAATATAGGTATGTGAGTTGCACATTGTTAAAATGTTGCACAATATTGCATCTTTATTCTGTTAAAAGTTATGTCAAGATGAATAAATTACCTCTTTAACTTTGAATTCAGATAATAAAGCAAATATTTTTTCGCACTATTTAAAACAAATATTATTAAATATAAAAATCGTACTTCAACTTTATTCGAACGCATACTGCACACCAAACTTGATGGCAATATCCAAAAATAAGACGAAACCGATTTACAATAACTACAATCTGCAGAATCATCTTTTCTAAATGAACTCCATGGATAATCCTTCCATTCTTTAATACAATTCTCGAATTTTCCAGAAGCATTTGCTGTAAATGCATCTTTACATATTTGCCTATTCACAGAAATTTCACTTGTAAACACAGACAAAAAATTTACACCAAATAATAAAGCTAAAAAATATTCATACTAAAATTAAATAACCAACCACATAAGAAAAAAGAAAACATTTTTTCTTTAACAAAACACAATATAAACCGACTTCAAAAGTCTAGTCCACAATTATCGCAAAATAATTAAATTAGTAAAAGAAAACAAATTATTTTAAAATTAGTTAATTTTTTTTAATTTTTAATTTAAAAAATTAATAAAATTGTTATTTATTAGTTTATAATAAATTAATTTTATACGCACATTAGGCATGTTTTTCTCGTCATGTTTAGGATTCAGGATGCAAATTGTTCACGAGTTAAGTATGACAAAACGCCTTGTAGTACTCGGTATTTAAATTGTTTTAAATTTTAAAAAAAGAATATAAAATGGATGGTAAGGTAAAGGGGCATTTGTTGCTATAAATGTTTTAAAATTAAGACAAAATCAACGTAGATAGTAAAATAGTTAAATCATACATATTTTTTCGTTTTAACTTTAAATCATGAGTCTGTGTAAAATTATAATTTTATTTTGTTGTTATTTTGCAATAAATATTTTTATAGTAAATATTTTTTAATATTATTGCATAAAAAATAATGTCAATATATCTATTTCTACATCAACAATATAGACATTTCAAACGCAACATTTTTTTATTTTTATTTAATCATAAAATAAAACAAATTTAGTATTCTTACAGTATATTAAAATTATTAAATAAATTTTGTTCATGTAGATTATAACACTCACAAAGTAACGCGTTCTTTCAATCATTCGTGAGGTAAGGCGCGCGTCACGCTACACGTCCATTGGAGCGTTCTTAATCATTTTCCCTTTTCTTTTTTTTTTTGAGGATTATTGCAGTGTTTTTGCATTGTAATACGTAACTTGTTTTATTATTATTTTTGCATATTTCTAATTTTTACTTGTTTTCTATATTCAGGTATTCAGGTATATTTACGAATTAAGTAGGAGGAAACTCCTTTTGGTACTCGGTTCAAAATATCAGGTATCAACAAAAATAAATCTTGAAAAAATTTTGTTTATAAATATGGAGTTATGTAAATGTATATATATATATATATATATATATATATATATATATATGTAAATAAGAATATAAATTTAAGTATAATCATGGAGAAAATAATTGTCATACACCGATTTAAAGGAGTCAACAGACGATGCTGTAACAACGTGGTATGGTAGAAGATTCCACGCGGATATGACCCTATACGAGAAATGGTTTAATTGAGACCGGGATTTAACTTTTGGTTTGGATAACTTAAAAGGGTGCCCCCTTCGAGAATCGTTAGCAGGGATGAGAAGATGTCCGATAGCATGCGACCTTAATTTAAAAACTAGTATGAGGTCACCCCGGTGGCTTCTATCTTGCATAGGAAAGATCTTAAGAGATTTTAAACGGTTAAGGAAACTTACATTCTTAAGCTGTCTGGGGATTTTAGTAAATCTGCGCTGAACTTTGTCTAAAATCTTAATGTCTGCCTTTAGGGAAGGGAATGTAACTTGGATACAATATTCTAAATGCGGTCTGATGTATAACTGGTAGAGTAGCCGTGAACAACTCATAGGGATATTACCAAGATTACGTTTAAAAAACTTGGTGAGTTGGAACCCCTTAGATGCAGCTATCCTGTGGTGTAAAGAAAAGTTTAGGAAGTGGTCGAGGGTAACCTCTAAATCCTTAACTGAATTATCTCGAGTGATGGGAGATGAGTATGGCGCTCTGAATATATTGCCTGAAAGTTTACCAGCAGAGAAGTGTTTACACTTGGAAAAATTCAGACGGAGCGCATTTGCTATGGACCAGTTGTAAATACTCAAAATATCTAGTTGAAGTTGTTCAGGATTAGTATTCCAAATATTGACATCATCAGCGTATAACAAGATGTCAGAACGAACAACAGCGAGTAGGTCATTAATATAAATAATAAACAACAAAGGACCAAGGACGGACCCTTGGGGGACAGCTGAGGTAATGTTAACTGCTGCGGAAGTGATATCACCTAATCTTACACTTAGTTGCCGATTGGAGAGGAAATCCATTATCCAATCGAGGAGAGGCGGGCTAATCCCAAATGCTCTCAGTTTATTCAATAATGCCAAATAAGGTACTTTGTCAAATGCTTTGCAAAATTCAAAGTAGATGACGTCGATCAAATGAGAATGCTCCAGCATTCTCGTAAGACTATTGGTGAATGTTAGTAGATTGGTGAGGCAGGATTTAGAGGGCATAAATCCATGCTGGACAGGGTTAATAAGGTTGTTGTCAACTATAAAATTTATTAAGTGAAACTTAATTATTTTTTCCATAATTTTACTGGGAGCAGACAAGATGCTAATAGGTCTGTAGCTCTCAGTCTTAAACTTACAACCAGATTTGTAGATCGGCCTAATATAAGCTAATTTCCAAACGGAAGGAACCTTGCCTTGTTTTAAGGAAAGGTTAAACGGGTAAGCAAGTGCATGAGCTAACTCGGCGGCACATTCTCTGAGTATTCTCGGATATATTTTATCCGAGCCCCTAGAAAAAGATTTTAATTTGAGAAGGAGATTACGGACAATCTTCGGGGTAATGAGGGGTGATCCTAATAAAAGTGAGGGACTAGTGAAAGGGTTACCTACGAAATCCGTATTGAAGATGGATTGAAAGTATTGGCTGAAAATATTACATACTTCAGGCAAGGGAAGAGGTGACCCATGAGTGTCCTTAAGTTGCGGAAGAGAATTTGTGGTCCCTCGTTTGTTTTTAATGAATTTGAAAAGCAGGCTCTTATCAGTCTTAGCTTTATTCTACGATGCTTGAGACTGGTAAGGCTAAGTGCATATTTGTTTCGTAAAACTAGGTACTTGTAATAAAAACAAGGGAGGCTGGTTGATTTCCAGTTATAAAACTCGCGATTACGGAGTTTAATAAGTCTAATAAAACGTCGTGGAATCTTATTCGACGGTCGGGAGAGCGCTCGGAGGGGGACAAAAAGTTTAACTCCCGACTTAATAGTGTTAGAGAAATATTCGCAGAGATTATCAACCTCGTCCGTAGAGGAATGAACCCATTCAAAACATTTAAAATAGTTCCTTAAACCCTCAAAATTAGCACTACTGAAATCTGGGATAAGCGCTGAACAAGGATTGGCGATGTGGGCTAAATTCGGGAGATGGATTTTAAAGGCCAAAACAAAATGATCACTCTTACCCAACGGCGGCAGAGTAGAGACAGAGTCTATTACATGAGAGAGATTAGTGAGAACTAAGTCTAACCAAGAAGAAATACAACTCATTCTATGCCTAGTGGTGGAGGAAACCTGTTGAAAGAGAGCATTCTCAATGCAGAATTGGAGAAAGTTAGAATCAAAGGAGTTGCCCTAACTGAATAGAGTGTCTCAACTGATAGTAGGGGCATTAAAGTCACCCATAAGCACTTGATACTTATGGGAGGAGGCACAAACTGAGTAAAGTTCTTGCATTAATGCAGAATTGGAGGCTTCAGAGAGGGAAGGGGGTCTATAAAGGATAGTAAATCTAACGTAGTCACCAGATGAGAGAGAAATGGAGATAGAAAGAAAATCAAAGCCTTGATTAGTAGAGGCTGTGGGAGGTAGAGGAGTATAGATTAGGCTATCATAAATGTAAAAAAAGACAGCCGCCACATTTAGATCGCTTTGAGTCCGACCGGATGATGCTATAGCCTTGTATTAGCAGTTCATTATCAAAAACATTTTTCGACAGCCAGGTTTTAGTAATGCCAATTAAATGAGGCTTAGCATAAGAGCTAATAGACTTAACTCACTGAGTTTATTATGGAGACTACAAGCATTGGTGTAGTATATTTTTAGAGGGAAAGTACAGGTTGAAGAAAGGGTCCTGTTCTTTTTAACCGGTGGAAAAATTGGACTTGGCTCCGGGGCGTTGATGAAAAATCCTGGGAAGGGCTGTTGTCTAATCTTAAGGGAGTTAGTTTAACTAAAGGGATGGCCGATAATTTTGGACAAACGGAGCTAGGCAATGTTAGAGGTTTACCAATCCTGTCCCTACTGGCATGATCCTTGTGCACCCGGATCTCCGGGAAACGAGACTTAACGCCTATCCAACTACTGAGAATTTCGGATGCTGTGTCGGAGAAATTGAAGGTGACAATTACTGGGGGGAAAGGGAGGTTTCTCTTACAGGACATGCGCGTAACCTTAAAGTTAATAGGCTGGGGATGGCACGTCTTAACTATCTCAGAAACTATTTTTTTGAAGTTGGTGGCGGTGTCAGGAATTCCCCTAACTATAAAATTGTTTTCCCTTCTTTTATCTGCAGCAAATTGTTTGGCTACGGATAAAATTTCCTCCTGTGAAAGTCTAAGAGCAGTCTTGGTGACTGGAGAAGGAGAAACTTTTTTAAGAGTAAATGGGAGGGCCGCAATTGAGGCTTTGAGTTGGATAATCTCATTAGAGTATTTGTTGGATTGAACCTGTAGGGTAGATTGAAACTCAGCTAAATCATTGACATATTTGCAAATATTGGTGTTACTGAATTTGACATCGTTAAGTAGATTTAATATGAGGTCTAACTTAGTATCAATTTTGGGGTCGAGCTTGGGGATAACACGGGGATGGGCGACAAGGGAAGAGTCTGATGACGAAATACAATTTATGCAGTTGAAATCAACCTCGTTAGTTGCCAGTTCGTTGTAGATAACCTCCAAGAGACCGGTACAGTTTTTATGGAACTAAGTGTTGCACCTGGAGCAAAGCATACCAGTCTTTACGGACTTACTACATCCCCAACGGCCACAAACCGCTGCCTGAGAAACTTTCATTGATAGATCAAAAGTTTTTAAAATGTAATAAAAATAAAATATCACACGCAAAGCAATGTGATAATCGGGTTAAAGAGAATAAACAATGGATAATCAAGCACGACTTGAAACACAAATAGGCAATCAAAAATTGCACAATTATACACAAAAACACAAAAAGATACACGAATAAACTAAGCAAATAACACAAAAAACACGTAAACACGAAACACTTTTGCAAGCGCGAAAACAATAAGCAACTTTTGAGCGCACGTTACGCAAGCGTATCGTACGGATTCAAAATTGTTAATTTCCACTATCTACCTTAATTTTGTCTTAATTTAAAATTTATTTTTCTGTGACGAATCCTCCTTTACCTCACCATTCATTTCATATTTCCCTCCGAATCTTATTGATATCATTGATAAATAAAACCGAGAATCAAAAGAAGTTTTACTTCTACTCAACTCGTGTATCAACCTGTAACTGTAACTAGAAGAAGATTTTATCTCCTATTTACGTTAAGACCTAGGTAGGCATAAGTTCGAATCCCACCATTTGCACTAAACGTGGGTCTATGTTCGGCATTGCTAAAATTTATAATGCTAAAAGATGTTTCTCGTAAAACATTCAAAGTAGTAAGAGGATTCAGGATTTTTCACGAGTTGAGTAGGCCAAAACGCCTTTTAGTACTCGGTTCTCAAATTGTCTCAAATTTTCAGGAGGAAAAATGAAATGAATGGTGAGGTAAAGGGGGATTAGTCACAGAAAAAAATATTTGAAATCAAGATAAAATCAAGGTAGATAGTGGAAGTTAACAATTATAGAAAACGAGCAAAAATTATAAATATGCAAAAATAGTAATAAAACAAGTTACGTATTACAATGCAAAAACACTGCAATAATCTTCAAAAAAGAAGAAAAGGATAAATAACGCTCCAATGGACGTGTAGCGTGACGCGCGCCTCACTTCGCGAGTAATCAATAAAAATAATAAAAAAGACAGTAGAGTCATTTAAAAGGAATTATAGTCAGTTTTTGCTCACCGATTACATCTGATTCTTTCTTCGCTTATGCTTTATTTGCTCTTCATGTTTATTATTATTACTCTTGTTCCATATTTTAAATTTTCAAAAAATTAAAAAACTAGGATTAAAAACATTAATTCCTATGTACCTCCTGTATATTTCAAATTCCTAACCCAGATTTTTTATGTTTAATAAATAATTATAATACTTTTTATTGCAATACAAAATTTGTTATGTATTACTTTTTCTTTTATTTTTTACTGTTTCTTCGTAAATTTTAATTTAATCTATTTCACTGTATTTACCTATCTTTATTCTAATTTTCAATTTTTTGTTGCTGTTATAGTTGCCCATTTCACCACATTCTATTCCTAATTTCAATATATACCTCCTCAGGTTATTATTGTACAATAAAATAGTCTAAAGCAGTATGTACCAAATTATTATTAAATATTTTTGCTCTTCGTCTGGGACAGTTTAAGGGGACACTCGCATAAGTTACAAAAGTTCTGAGTATTACCAAAACTGCAACAAGATTATTTTACATGCAGAGATATTTCAGTTTAAAAGAGAAACGTTTTCACATAGTTATAACAAATATACATTCCCGAGTATCAGATTATTTTATTGATATTTTTGCCATTTATTTCTATTAGCGTATTATTCCTTACTTCTAACTCACGAGGTGAGGCGCGCGTCACGCTACACATCCATTGGGGCGTTATTTATCTTTTCTTCTTTTTTGAAGATTATTGCAATGTTTTTTGCATTGTAATAATAATATTTATAATTTTTGCTCGTTTTCTATAATTGTTAACTTTTTCATATTTCCCCCCGAACCTTACTGATATCATCGATAAATAGAATCGAGGATTAAAAGGAGTTTTACTCCTACTCAACTCGTGGATTAACCTAACTCTTACTTAACTACGCGCTACACTATATGTTATGTGGGGCGTTTATCTTTAACAATTTATTTTCTTTTCCAGACTTTATTGCAAAGCTTGTGCAATAAAATACAATTTTTTTTCTTGATTTTTTATATCATGTTGCTTACTTTAATTTAATTCACTCCACTGTTTCCTAGTTTTACCTTAATTATGCTGTTAAAAATTCTTTCTTTTACTTCACTTCTGCGTTCCCTCTGAAATTTTCCCCTTGCTAAACCTTGAGAGCTAGGAGTTACCTTTAAATCCTCCCTTAATTTTTCATCACATTATAGGAAAGGTACCTTCAATTTTTTACTACTTACAAAGTTCTTCAAGCGCAACCTAGAAAACATCCCTAATAGTTGGGTACATCTACCCTGTCAGTTATATCAGACTACACCACGAATATTGTATCCAAATAACATCACCTTTCCAAAAGGCTGACATTATGACTCTAGACAAAATACAACGCAGCCCTAGACAGCTTAAGGATGCAAATTATTCTAACCGTTTACACTCCCTTCAACTTTTCCCTCTACAAGACAGGAGGCTTTGAGGAAATCCCATCTTAGTCGATAAACTTTTAAGATCAGACCATGCAGATCACCCTTTCGTTATTGGCTGAGTTAATTATACCCAAAGTAAAATCTTGTCTGTAGGGTAGTACAGGATCATCTCTGTATATAAACTGATAGCATTAAGGACCAAGTGCATAACGGTAACTTTCATTAACTGTGAACGACTCACGAAGTAACTTCATTTATTGACATCAATAACATTATAAATTTAATTTCAAACATCAGTTAAACCACACTTCAATATTCAATTATCCAAATAATATGGATTGAATTGTGCTCCACCCACTGACATCGAGTAATAAAAAAGCGAATATAGAAACCAACATTTATTAATCACAAATACTGTGCAATTTAAATAACAGGTACTAAATGTTAATTTGTACATTGAAACTAAAAATACATAAAGGTTCGTATATTGAAACAATCTTCCCATTTAAAAAATTAAGCGTTTAACGCACCAAATGGTTAGTCACCAATTCAACCGTTAATACAGTTGAAAAACGAATTGAGGCCTTCATTTTCATACAAAATTTTCAATAACTACATTGTTAAAAATCGTATTTCAAAATCTTTTCCTTAAAATAGCTGGCAAATGGAGTTTGATTACCATTGCAGCCATCACAAAACTAGTTAAAGAATTAAAAACAAACAATTCAAATCCTTTTTATCTAACTCAAAATCGTAAAATAATGAAACAGTCACATTCCAAGTTGCAAATACAGACAACAATTTGGCTCAAATAAATTGAACTATTTTCATCCAGTAATCTCAAAATATGTCACGTACTTTTTGCTAACGCTAAAATAATCAATAGTGAACACGTGGGCGACTTACAATAAAAAAGAATGCAATATCGACAAAAACCAAGAAAACTGAACTTTCATATTAAAAAAAATTAAAAACGTTCAAAAACACTCATTTGGTTGATGATGTGATTACCTCATTATTTTTTATATATTTATACGGCATATAAAACAATCGACTTCGATGGCTTGATAAGTGTAACAAACGTAGAATAACGAAGTTTCTTGATTGATAGACGGTATCCTTAAGATACCTTTCAAGTACCTTAGGTTTACGCTTGTACCCACCCGCCAAGGCGGTAGCCCAGTTTTACTGCTGTGAATTCGGTCCCTGCTGTTATTAATCTAGATACAATTCAGCACCTAATCCAGAATGCACCACTTGGAGGACGAACATTGAGTAATATAACCATTAAAAATTGAGACTTTATAAGCATTACTCAAATCTTCAGAATCATTAGCATACCCTCTTCAAAAACAATATGTTCTACACAAAAAAAATGTCTTTCAAAATATTGGCAAATGCACGTACCCAACACAAAATGTATTCAATAACGAACCACTAACCTAACAATACAATTAAAAAAACTCAAAACAACTTCAACTCAATCTGAAAAACACCACTTTTGTTGACTTGATACCACCCAAACAATAAGTAATAGGATAGATTGTCTAGGTTTACGCAGTGCACGACACCATCCGCATCACCAGTTGATCGACGAAACCACTGGATCGTCTGCATCATGGTAATCACTGTTGCTCAACATCGCACTAATTTACCAATAAGTTTTGACAACCAAATTACTGCATTTTGTTGCCATCATTCTTTTTATTATTATTACAAAACCCTTTACGTAATTTAAATCAATAAATTGACTTAACTCTACAGTGAATTACTCAAAGACAGATAATGTTAATAAAAATCAACCGCATAACTGCTACCATTTAAAAACTTGAAATGTTACGCAACTTATATCCCGTGTACTTCATTGCGGTACATCCTAGATAACGCGAATCGAAAACCGAGTCTATAGCGACGTAGCACGTGCAAACACACACTCAATATACTTACAAAGTTTCTTGAAATTAAACAACCCGATACTGTACATCAGTTAAAAAATTTTCTAAAGTCTTGCTATGAACAATGACGAGATTAGAGCAAAAAATGGAAAAACAAAAAAAAACAGCAAAATGTAACTTCGACAATAACCTAACACCAGTTTCCAAAGTAAAAATAAATTTTCTCGACAAAATGGATTAAACTCGACCGATACCCTCATTAATTGGAAAAAAGAAATTTAAAAAAATCACAAAATCACTTTTATTTAAAACAAACACTCGCTTTGTTAAAATTGAAAAAAAAGCAATTATCCCCTGAAATAAATAGTGAATGTCAATCATCGAATTTCCGAAACCGCTCGCGCTGGTATAAATATTTGAATGAATTGCCTACTTCTTGTGGTGTATAGGACTCACCGAGTGACTTCAATTCGAGATGTACTCAACGTTGAAAATTAGATATCGCTCAATGATTATGGTACATTATTGATTTTTATTTTTGCAAACGCATTAACAATATTACCAATCATAATTTGTTAGAAGCGACGAAATGTGATCACATTAAAGATTTTGAAATATCATTGTGTACAGACCGTAAACAAAATAATTTTTCACCTACATTTATCTTATTATGCACAACTAAAGCACACAAGTTAACAATAATTTAATAAACATTGAATCTGGTTGTCACTCTAAATCCAAAAAAATGCATTTGACCTACAATGACAAAATCGTAGTCAGTATATTGTTTTACAAAACCACAGACTTCAATGACATTACATTAAATGTGAATTAAAGTTAGTCAAGTTGCTAAACATGAAAAGTAGTGTATTTATTTGCCACACAACGCTATACACATACTACCAAATAACATGACTTGTATTAAAAGGTGGCACAGATTCTCGCCTATTTCATCAAAAGCTCAATCACATCAAGTCTGATTGGGACGAAATAAAAACGGCAACAAATTGATTGGAAACATTTTCGTGAAATGACTACGGGAATACTTGTGTGCCGTTCTACCCATTCACGTTAGTCTATTATAACTAGATAATACGTATTTAATCTCATAAAATCGTCATTAACCGGTTCTAGTGGAGTTAAAAATGATCACCGGTAACCTTGCACGTTCAAATAAAAGTTTAACATTTCTTCCAAAAAAGTAAACTAATATTTATCAAGCAACAAATTTTGTTTTCAAGTTAAAAACAATAAATCAATCATCATCACCACTGGGGATAAACAACCCCCACCGGTTATTATCACCCAGGGTAGTCCAAAAAACCAAAACGTCAACTTTTGTAGTGTGTACTCAAAAAACGACACTTGAGGTGTGCTGACTTTACATGTTAATTACATCACCCGAGTTAAACCCCTCCAGTGACATCTATTAGCTGCATAGGGTAAGCAAACGGATGCCCAATGAAGTAATTCATTTGGACGAGGAGGCTTAGCATAAATAAAAGGACGGAGTTCGCATGCTACAATGTCTGTCGAAATTTTCCGTTGACCGCCTGGCCTTTTTTTCCATCCGGGTAATGGGTGGGCTTCCATAGCTATTCTGACTGGATAAGTGGGCGATCTACGTAAAACATGGCCAATCCATTTTAATCGTCTTTCTTTAACTGTGCTAAAAAACAATAAATCAATGTTTGTTGTTGTTCATACATGTTTTAAAAACACCAAGATTAATTAAAACCGATTGCCAATAACTGGACTTATACCTTGGCAGACTGGTAAAAACATATTTCCTAGAGAACATGTATACCATATTTAGAAGCGTTGGTCCGAGAGAGACAACTGATAGAAAATCAAAGAGCCAATCTTTATAAACTGTGAAACTGTCTATTAGCAGAAAAAACATCGAGGTCGTTTGTATAGAAAAAGTAGGAAGCGATCTGTTGAGATGCTCTGTGAGCAACAAAAGAGAGATAACCAACTATATAACGGCGCAAATAAACTTTTGCAACTAAATACAATTCAGATTGATAAATGATAGTAATTTGGGTTTAAAATACAAAATCAAACGCCCATTGTAATCCAACCAATGAAAAACGTTCTTGTACAAAAGGTCAATGAAAAAAGACCAACGCACCACCCAACAAATAACCAATTTTTAGTAAAAATTGAACAAAAAACCATTGACCTTTGCCAAAAATAAAAACGAAAACTGTACTAAAACACAATAACATTATTAGCCAAAAAACGGATTCGTATATTACCACACACATATATACTAAACCACCACCAATGAATAACAACAATAAATAATGTAATAATATAATACGAGATTTTAAAAATTAGCTTAGCATACAAAATTCAAAATGCACGCAAAAAATTTTCCAATGTATACGCAAACAGGTGTGTGTGGGTGAGTGACGCTGATGATGGGGTGGTGGTAGTGTGTGGTCATACAAACAAACCTAATAGGGGGCAGGTCGTGCACGACCTACTCCAACGCCACTACCACGCATGGGCCCACCACCACGACCGCCGCGATTTCCGCCTCCCATTCCGGGATTCACTGACATACCGCGACCAAAACCGGGCATATTCACCGGTGGAGCGGAATTCATAACTCCGACCGAACCTTGCATGCCTCCACCACGACCAGAGGGGTACATACCACCACCTCGGGGGCCAATAGGCATATCCATATTTTCAATCGCTTCCTGACTACGGATAGCCTGAAAATAAATAGAAGTGAATAGTACAAATCACATACATGATTGCCCAAACTGATACACAACGTTAATGTAAAAGTGTTTTAACCCGATTCCAGAAATAATATCCCCAACTCAACTACAGTCGTTTCTGCAGTCTTCGACTTGTACTTCGGCATAAAAGTGAATACATAAATTGCAAAATACTCCCTTTCCATCTTCAAAAACAACTTAAACCCATTAAAAGTATCACTAATTTGGATTCATGAAACAATGAATATATATAAAGTATAAAAACATGCTGCTGTCAAAATCAATATAATGTAATGCATTCGCTTTTCCGACACTATTTAATTACATGAAGCACATTTCGATTGTACTAAAACATTGCTTAGCCATTATCTTAACAGAATAAACAAAATATTTTATAAAAACTAGTTTTGTATACTAATATAAAATGCTAATTTAGATCAAAAACAATTTATATTATAAAATATTTATACATATATAAAAATAGATAATAAAAACTAAACATTTTTAATATTGTAGACAATATTCATTCATTTCTAGAATTTTCTCAAAGCGTTTAATGTTAGAGACCCCATGTATTTTAACTCAATGTTGTGGAATTTCATTGTGTATTAAACAATTAATTTTCTTAATTGAACATCTTTATTTATATTTTGAAATGGTTGTAAAAAGTTGCAATTGTATAAATGCACCATTCATTTTAGTCAGGGATTTTGTAATTTATAGGATTAAAAATGCATTAATTTCACAGATATAATAAAAATTCCAAATAAAAATATAAGACATAAACTATGAGATAAATATGTTGAAAATTCTCGAATCTGTTTATATTCACACATTGAAACCTGCTTTGTGTGCACAAAAACAGTTCGTCACTACATTGAACTTAGCTTGATCGTAATGTGTGTGGGTTGTACTAACTTAAATGTCATCTATACCCCCTTTGTTGTATATATACTAAAATGTTGTTTGTGACTGACGAGAATATACGAAATGAATTCATTTCACAGTTTATGTCTTCTCATATTTTTATTTGAAATTACAAAAGGAATCCAATGCTTTAAATATTAAAAATTACGTTTTCTTTCTTGAAATGTAAAACAGATCATTGTTTTTGTTAATTGTTCACTGCTCTAGAGTATCACGTTGAGGTCCAGCATTAAATAAAAAATTGAAAAATTTACTAATTTCAGTGTTACTACTATTTCTGTACTTAATTTTATAATATTCTTTCAGTTTCAAACAATTTTGGCTGTAATAATGTAACCCAAACAATTAAAGTACATATTTATATTAATATCTTAAAAACACACAGTAAGAAACGTGTAATTTCGTAAAAATTGGTTATAGATATTCGTAGATACAATAAAACGTTTTCATTCAATATATATATAGAAGACAGGTGCAACTTTATTTTTAATAAGTAGTACAAAACTGTCAACAACTACTTAAGGTCAAAACAACTAATGTATTTCTTGTCACAGCTGAATTTACAAACTATACACAGAAACAAGTTTTAAAATACATCAGAGCACGTTTAACTTAACAAAACACACCACACCAACATGAAACGTATCACAACAAAAACGTTGATAAAGAAACAAAATCATTAAAAAATCGGAGCAATTGAGAAAATAATAAAAACGCAAAAGCTTACTTCACACCGATTACACTGTTCGCGCCACGAAAAGTTGATATTGCCACACTGAGTACAACTCCAATCGCCCTCTCTCGACCCGGCCTGTGTCGAACCAACACCGCCACCACCACGTCCGTTCATGAACCCTCCACCGCCACGGTTGCCTCGGTTCATGTGACCTACGCCCCTGCCCATATTCGAATAGTCCTTCGAGTCGAACTGGCCCATGAGTGCCTGATGATGCTGGTGATGACCGCCAGCGCCCAGTGCGGCCAAATTAGCAGCAGCTGAGCTGTTGTTCATCAAGCTGGCCATCGTGTTGCCACTGGCGGCTGCAGCTACAGCGGCAACAGCAAGTGCAGTTGCCGGATTTGTTGATCCGTTGCTATTATTGCCTCCGAGCACAGATCCACTGCCGCCACCTGGTGGAATAATCACTGGGCGTTGACTGTTGGTTGCTTGCTTGACGTCGATTTTCCTATTCATGAACTCGTGTTCTGAAAATTAATAATCCTAGATTTAATAACCGGTGCATTATCGCGAGTAATATTCACAGAGCAGGCAGTAGCGTCGCGAGTCACATTCTGCCTTGTTTGAGCTCTGAGAATGATGTTTTTTGAATTTGGTCATCAGTATCAGCCCTGTTGACCACGGCCTTTAATTAATTTTTGTGAGAGTTTCGAACGCGAGTATATAGACCAGCCAGATCCAGTCAGAATAGCTATGGAAGCCCACCCATTACCCGGATGGAAAAAAAGATCAGGCGGCCAACGGAAAATTTGGACAGACATTGTAGCATGCAAACTCAGTCCTTTTATTTATGCTAAGCCCCCTCGTCCAAATGAATTATTTAAATGGGCGTCCGTTTGTTTACCCTATGCAGCCAACAGAGATCATTGGAGGGGTTTAACTCGGGGATGTAATTAACATTTAATGTCAGCACACCTCAAGTGTCGTTCTTTGAGTACACACTACAAAAGTTGACGTTTTTTGCAGACGTTTTGGTTTTTTGGACTACCCTGAGTGATAATAACAGGTGGGGGATGTTTATCCCCGATGATGATGTGTTCTGAAAATTGTTCCAACAGAGTGGTGAACACGTTTTAGAGGTCTTCAAGATTGGCAATGACTTATATCATTCTTTGTCATGCTTGCAAAAACGAACTTATTATTTCTCAAACTTAAAAGTAGAATTTACAAAGCTACAGAAAACAGCGTATTATGTTTTTCGATAAAGAAACGTATCATCTCAATAATTTGAAATCTTTCGTTACAGATGGGATAGGTGTTTTAGTAACTGAAAATCTTCAGATATCCAAATCAATCAACACGTAAAATTATAAAGGAAAAAGTACGGTTAGATCCTGTATTACAGATAAAAGTTTAGAAAAAAACAGTTTGACAGTTCTGATCGTTGGAGAATGTGTAGATTCTCAATGGAACAAATGTTTCTGTTTATCAAAAGACCAACATTCACCTGATGTTGTCCTTACTTTTAATGTCAATGACAGTACACAAAAAGTAAACAAGTACCTTTGAACCATTGAATAGCCGCCTGCACACAACTCGGATCTTCGTAAGTAACCAAAGCTTCACCTTTGGGGATTCCTTTTTCTTTGAAAATCCAAACCATCGGCATGCCGGTTTTTGTGTTCATCTAGAGAAACGTATTTGTATTATGTGTTGCAAAAACACAAACCTTAATTTTTCCTACAACGCCAAACTGCGACTTCAAAACGTCGTGATCGATATTTTGGGGCAAATTGGACACGAATACGGTATCTTCGCGAAGTCCATCAGCTACAAAATGAAATGCTTAAGAGAAACACTTACGATTAATGACGCTGGGAAGATTCGATCCTTGTCGTGATCCTGTAAAATGGCAAAACAAAACATACACCACCCTATAATAGACATCGGTGTTGTGAAATGTGAATTTTAAAAATGTGACAGTATAAAACACATACTCACCGTTAAATTTGTTAAATCCACCTCTTTGGCTGAAAAAATATTAAAATTCCAATAGATTCAAAACAGTAGAAAACGAACAAAAATACTCGATAAAAGGTCTAAAAAAAATTTAACCAGGAACCACAAAAAACCACCACATACTCACACCAATATTATACCAAAAAACGATTGATTTGAAACGGAATTTAAAATTGTTGACGAAAAATCATTTCTCCCAATAAATGTATACCCAAATAAACCATTTAAAAAAACAGTTTTGACTCAACTCAAATACCTCCCCAGATTTTCATTTATTTTTTTTTGCAAAAAATACAAAAAAAACATACCCATGACCTCTTCCACCGATTCCACCACGATTCTGACCACCAGTCGAGTCCTGAAGAAAGGCGACAGAATTGAATCCTAACAACAGACGTTACGTGTTTACTAAAAACATACCTGCAAGACCTTGCTCATGAGCAATTGCTTCTAAAATAGCACCATTTGTAGGCATAGTTTGTCCGAAAGCATTTGCCATCAACGGATTGAAGTGCTGCATATCTTTAAATTTTAAATTATAATATAAACACAACAATACCTCCACCAAAGCCAGGTGGCATGCTTTGTCCCATTCCGCCATATTGATTGAATGACCCAGAAAGATTGGGATAACCGAATCCACCACCTCCTAAATAGTAATAAACAAGCATTAAGAAAAACAAACCGTGTTGTAATGGAACTTGTGTAACACCGTCAACTTGGCACACTGGAACAGACGAAGATTGTGAATAACCAGATGCTTGATCAAAATTGTAAGATCCAGCAGATTGTCCTCCAAACATTGATCCTGGCACAGGACCGGCGCCACCTTGTTGTGGTAGGGCATATCCTTGAAGAAGTTGAGCACCCTGATCTCCATTTCCTGTAGGATAATGAAAGGGGTAGCCACCTGCTTGACCTGTCTGGTGCATGTTGGGATAAGCGAATTCTAAAACATGATAACATGGTATGCAATGGTCAAAAACACTGTCAATTGAAACCAAACCCTGTAAAAACATCAATCTTTCAATTAACAAACTATTAGATGTAAACAAACAAACTTCCAATTAAATAATAAAACTCATAAATCAAAATAAATTAGGTTAAAACACTGTTCAAACGAAAACGTTGTGCTGATTAGTGTAGCTTAAATAATCTTTAAAATACTGATTCATGAAGCAACTCGAAAAAAAATACAAATTTGATTTTTTAAACATTTAAACACAATTATGATTATATACAATTGTGATATATGCACTTCTTTATCATCTTCATAGTCGTAAAGTATATCAAACGATAATTTATCATGATCGAAATAGCCGAGAAACCTTGTACGTGCAACAATCGTAGAGAAAAAATAATTTTGTCTGATAGATGGCAGCGCCATTGTTCACAAAAGTTGACAACAATGACTGATTTTTTTGTTAAAAAACAACGTTTAATGGTTACACATGATGTACTATGGGACTATACTCGCACCCATCCGTTAAAACCAACATTTACTTATACTTCCAAGCATTCGATCCCCGATGTGTTTGAATTCAAAATACACCAAATAGTAATCAGGAATATCAATAGAAATATGAAACTTCATAGTTATTCAAATCTTCAAAATCCCCAATAAAATAATTAAAAAACTAACATCAAATTCTATTTGAGTAATAAAATACTAAACCAGAAATTAAAAAAACATTAAAAACACCAAAAAATATATCCCTTTAATTATTACACCTTATTTCCCCCAGATTTAGTAAATAAAAATATATAGTGAATAAATATTACAACAGCAACAAAATATCGACTCAGGATTCACAAAGCTACATACATCATACCATCTTCACTCAAATTATTACAAAAATGATTATATATAATTACATGTAACAATACTCAAAATAGATGCGGTGATTTAGTGTTAAATATTCTCCTGATACAAGCAAAAACTTTTTTAATTCAAACCAAATAATAATGAATAATCAGTGTTAAAATAACAGTATAAAAACCGATTAGCAGCGTGCAATTTTTTAAACTAACATAAGTGCATACCACACGACCTTATCCAAAATAATAAATGCCTGATCATAATAAACATGAACATATATCCACACAAAGTGCAAACTCTTATTTTGTCACGGTAAACAAGTTCTAATTTTTTACAAGACCAGTATATATATTTATAACTTCATAAAAAGTAAACATGCAGAAATGTTCACACAAAATGAGTTAAAATTAAACTGTTGGAAATAAAAACAAAACAGAGGTTAACAATTATCATATTCACAAACATGGGATTCTGCTGAATAAAGTATTCATACAATTCACATCACAAAATTAATTAACAACTATTTACAGAACTATGATAAACTTTGTACTTTTAAAATGAATGTTTAAACATAAACAAAACACATCAAGCATTAATAGAGATCGTAGTAGGAAACCACTTAGTTCACTACATTGGTGATAAAACGTTGAATAGTTAAAATTAAAATAAACCTGTTTAAATATAATTCTAATATTCTTAAAGTAATTATAATAATACCCACTCAGTCTATATATTACCAATCCACTCTCCTTATTGAAATAAAGATGTATTACGTATTTCCCAAAATGATACACTACAACGTGGTGCATACTGGATTAAAACTGAGAAGGAAAAATAAATCAGGTTTTTGACATATATAAACAGTTGCAATTACAGCCATTACTTAAAAGCTATATCAATGCTTAAGTCTCGATTTCTAATAATTCTGATATTCCCGAATATTCGTCCTCCAAAAAGTGCATCCTAGACTAGATGGTCCTAGGCACCTAGACTATTAATAGCAGTGACCGAGTGCAGTTAAGAAAAATAACGCTGACAAAAAATTAAGCGAAATCGTTGATCTCTGCAAACAGTGGTGGCGTCACAAGGATGTTGCCTACCAGCCAAGAAACTTTCTTATTCTTCTACGTTTGCTACGCTTATGAAGTCATCAAATCTCATCATTTATATACCCTATAAATACGGGGGAAACGAAGAGGTGACCACGTTACCATCCAAAACAGAAATATCACAAGTAGATCAGAAAAATGCATTCCGAAATATTTTATAAAGTTGTAGATTATTCACACTAAATATCAATAAAATACGTTACTATATCACTTTATATTTTACGGAACTGTCAAAACATCGAAACACCCACACGATTAAAAATGTGTAATTTTGCACAGCTTAACAGCAAAAAATTCAATTGTAACAGCCTTATTTAATACAATATAACATTAGTTATATCTAAACACATCAATAAAAGATTTCCTTCAATGCATAAGATAATTCTTCAGTGTTTTACGACCTTTAGAACAAAATTACCATCCCATTAATTATACAGAATCAAACAATTATACATAATATCTTCATTTGCTTTAAATAAAATTCACACTTTTGATCTAAAAACAATACACTTCAATACAAAAATAATTCAATATGTAACGCCTATAAAGGTACAATTAAACAAGCCTTTCTAATTCACCATCTTAGGTAGGTTAAAACTGAAGAACAAACTTCACAATCAATAAGCACACTTAAATTTATATTAATAATAAGCCGTGTTAAATATATCAAAAACAATTTGTGCAGAAATAGTAACAATCTAAAACACAAAATTATGTCAACGTCAAATAAACAAGCTAATATTAATAACTGTATTAACTCACTCTGTCTTAATTTGCCTATAAAAACGATCAAAAGTAAAAAACAATATATGTAAAGGGCTACGTTAACTAACTGGCTTAATTTACACTATTACTATTATCAATTTAGATATTTCAGAAGTACAGTCAGCACTATTATTTATCACAACCAAAAGTATTTTATTGTGCGATATAAAAATCGTTAAAATTATTTAAAAAATAACAAGCTAAAAAATTCATTCAAGTGGGGTATATTAAAAACAAGTATTAACAACTCACGATCAGCCATCGTTACTTGCCGCTGCTATTATGTTTGCTGCTCAGCTAAACACTGAAAACGTTATCATTTAACAATAAATATTTAAAAATAATAAACATTATTTTTTAAATTTTTTGTGTTTAATGTAAAACAATTTTTAGTTTTCATTTTATTTTTTTAATATTACGTATTATTAATATTGTCACGGTGGTTAAACTTTTATTAACTTATTACAGATTTTAAAGCATTGGGTTCCCTTTATAATTCCAAATAAAAATATAAGAAGACGTAAATTGTGAGATGAATTCATTTCGTATATTCTCGTCAGTCACAAACATATAACATTTTAGTATATATATACAAAAATAAAAAGGGGGTACAGATTGTAATTATATTCCATAATTAACAACAAATGACTACATTTTTTTATAAAAATTAATATTAAAAATACAAAATAATATTTTTATACTACCTTAAAAATATGAGAACTAATATGGGAACAAATTATTAAATTCAATTATTATATATTTTATATTAATTATTCCAAATAAGACTTCAATTGTGAAATGAATTTATTTCAGATACAAACATTATTTACGCATAAATTTATTAATGCTCTTCTATGTTAATGTTTTTAAATTAATTATGTTTTTTCATCGTTACTTTTGTTTGGCATATATATATAATAAAAGTTGAACAAAATAAACATGCAAATTTAGGCACTCACTACAGTAAGATTTAGAAATACACATTTAAAAAACGTTTAGTTTATTCAAGTTAATTTAAATAATACAGTTTTTTTTAAAAAGTTTTTAATAAAACAATTTTTAACAAATTTTAACATGTGAATGTTTTTTTAAAAATCGTTTCTTGTTTCTCACTTCACGTCACAGAAACATTATTTAAAGTATAATTTTTATAAAACATTCAAGCAGTAAAATATATTAATTAATTTATTGCTAAAACATTTTTTATTAATTAACTATTTTAGCACAATTAATTAATTTATTAAATTTGTGTGATAATAGTGTGGTAAGTTAAAATCTTTTGCAGTGCAATAGCAGATAATTTATTGTAAATTGCAATATACAGCAACTTACTAATTAAAAGAAATAATTAAGAAATATATTAATATATATATTGTAAAATATTAATAATTTATTAAATTGTTTGGTTAATGACTAAAAATAGGACAAACTGTTGCCGTAAGGTAAGGCGCGCGTCACGCTACAGGTCCATTGGAGCGTCATTCATCCTTTTCTCTTTTCTTCTTTTTTAAAGATTATTGCAGTGTTTTTTGCATTGTAATAGGTACTTGTTTTATTTTTTTTGTATATACTTTGTGTATACTTTGTATATACTTTTTTGTACATAATTTTTGCTTGTTTTCTATAATTGTTAACTTCCACTATCTACCTTGATTTCAAATTTTTTCTGTTACCAATCCCCCTTTACTCACCATCCATTTCATTCCCCCCTGAAAACTTGTGACAATTTGAGAACCGAGTACTAAAAGGCGTTTCGGCCTATTCAACTTGTGAAAAATCCTGAATCCTGCTGGAATAAAATATTTAAATAATTATTATTAATTTGTATTTTAATTATAATTTTTATATTTAAAACATTGGGTTTCCTTTCTAACTCTAAACAAAAATGTGAACTGTGAGATGAATTTATTTCGTATATTTTTTTTCATGAACTTGCCGGTACAGTTATCATGAACAAAAATGAATATATCCAAAAAACCAATACTATTTATGTGCGGGCCCTTGAATAGCTGCGCTGTTTCCATAACATCGGACTTAAATACTTTTTACTGTTAATCTTATATTTTTAAAATGTCCCAATATATTTTTTCTATACATTAATTTTGCTTTTACATGTTTATTAAGTGGAATCAACCAGAATAAAATTTAACAGAAATTCACTTCTATCCCTAAAATCTCAATTTAGGCAATGCCTAAATTTCATTTTAATTAATTTTTCTAATATACGAAGGCATACAAGTGCTCAAAATAAACGTTAATTTTATCACAGTGGTTTTCAAAAACTTTAAAATTAAAATTACCAAATAAAATGTCTGTAAAATCTCACTGAAACCTCGGCCCTGATTTCCTTTGATTTAACTAATTTCAATGTGATCTAAATTATCGTTCTGCAATTTATTATTACAAAATAATTCAAAATTGCATTCCAATACTGTTTACCAACAGGAAAAAACAGGACACAATATACTCACAGAACCACAGTCACGTTAACAACAAACGTGATACATTCAAATACAAAAAGGCGCTTTAGAACAAGGTTTAAACAAAGTCAAAGTGTTAAATGCACAATAATATAAAAATTGTAATTGAAATAAAAATTAATAATGTTTTTTAATATTTCATTCAAACAATAACAATGTCCCTACCCTAGTGTATTAGGTCCTATCTTTTTTTTAGTTTATATCAACGACACACGGTAAAATATTTATTTTTGCAGTTGACATTAAAATTGCTTACGAATAAAATGACAAAACCTCAAAATCGACGCACCGCAATATACAAGAAGATTTATCAAAATTTTAAGAAAAATACAAAACTTTTAAGTTTTTAAAACTAATTTGAAAAGATACATCGACATTCATACTGTCCCCAATATCACTAATCATACAACGTTCGATTATTTTGTTGTTCTATGAGAAATTTTGTTTCGTTATATTGTTTACTTAAAAGTCGCAATTCGTTTATCTAAATAAAAAAATGCTATTTTATTTACATTGTTTATCGCCATTTCTCTTCATATAACCCCCAGATTACTAATAATCCAATTATAACAACCAAATCTTTCTCAAATTTTTTAATTCAAATTGTGCAGGTAAATATTACCTACAAACTAAAATTGTGCATTTCTATTGTTTACTTATTTTTAAAATGTATATAACATTACCAATATTATATATATATATATATTAAATTTACAACGAGGCGTCCAAGAGAAACAATGGAATTAAACAGAACATTCAAGTTAAATCAAACAAATATATGCACCTGTAACAAAATTAAATATCTTGGTGTAAACATAAATAGCATACTTACCTGGTGTGATCATGTAGAGCATATATTTTTAAAAACCAAATCATTATGCTACTATATAAGAAGATTAAGAAAACTAAATGTTAACAATTATATTACTAAATTGTTCATTACATCATGCTTTTATCCTTTGATATTATATTGCTCACCCATAATTTTTCCTGGTTTATTAAAACAGGATTACATTATTTTAAAAAGATGCATATCATTGGTATCAAAATCTTCAGGAATCAAATATTCTATCTTATTGAATAATATTGTTGATAAACATTTTAAATCCTGTATACAATTAGCATCAGGATTGAAAATAATAACAATCACCCGCTACATGCAGCTTTTAACAATTCTAAAGCTTCTGGAAAAACAAGAAGAACTTACCTGCACATGAAAGCCAAAACTAATCAATACAAAAATTCATGTCTGCCCTACTTATCCAATTATGTTAACCAATCTTTTCAAATTATTCAATTCAAATTGTGCTACTAAGATTACCTATCAAAGTAGGAATTGTTCCACCTACGCATTCATTTGAACTAATTTTAAAATCTCACAGTACAAGTTGTGCCTTATAATGACTCATTCTATGTACAGCAATTTTGAATATTTTTATAAAATTACATATATATATATATAGACTATATTTATATTCATTAACATATGACATTCTATTTCTTTACAATGATCCCATTATTTATACTACTTTTTACAGGTCTGATCACAAACTATAAAAATTTTCAATATGTTAATATATATATAATTATTAATATATATTTAAATAAAATAAATATTGGTGGTAATGTTATATACATTTTAAAAAATAATAAAAAATAAAAATGTACAATTTTAGTTTGTTAGTAATATTTACCCCACAACTTGAACTAAAAATAATTTGAAAAATGTTTGGTCATAAATGGATTATTTGTAAACTGGGGTTATATGAAGAGAAATGGATAAAAATTATAAACGATTGTTGGAAAACGGTAAACAATGTGTATAAAATAGTATTATTTTTTATTTAGATGGGCGAATAGCGATTTTTAAGTAAACAATATGAATATATGTATATATATATATATTAACATATAAAAAATTTTTATAGTTTGTGATCAGACCTGTAAACTGGTTTGTACTTAAAAAATGCAATATTGTAAAAACTTTTGAGTAATAAATTATTATTATTATTATTATTATTATTATTATTATTATTACCACTACTATTATTATTAAACTGCAGACCAATACATGATAAAATGTTTGATTTACAATTTCTCATGACGGATAAACTACATATGAATAGCTGTATAATATTAATCCAAAAATCATGGTTGAATAAATTTGTTGATAATGATCTTACAACACGTGATGGATTTTTCATCTTTCAACTTAATCGAAAATTTTTATTAACAAACGTGGCGGAATTAAGTGTTTAATTGTAAGTTGTAGAAATAAATATGTCTTACTATAAAAATATTGACATTATAAATGTTTACATAACACCTACTAGCACTGTGGAAATTAATTGTTTATATATTGTTTATATGTTGATGAAAATACTCTAATCACATTAACTAGTGATTTTAATCACTTTTCTACGCGACTTCAAAAACAACTAGACTATGTTTTAACAAATGCCCTAAACTGTTTGTTCAGTAAAACAACATGCATCATTTTTGACATCTGACTACTCCATTATTCGTCTGTTTCCAAAAAATACTTACATGTTGCTTGTTTCAGACGGCTTAAAAACCTTAGACTCTATTCACTCATGAGCAATGCCAGATCGGATAATAGTCTTCTCTTCAAATTTATTAAGAACAAACGGGGTTACGACACTTCCTTTCCTAAGCTGAAAGATAATATCGGTTTATTTTTATCGCTCCCTGAGGCGTGCAATACTCTGGGGGAATACTTTAAGTCCGTTTTCAATCCCGACTTTTTAATCAATTTCCTTCCTGATCCTGCCCTCAATTCCGGTAGCCCCATCATCACTCCCCCTTTAGTGTTTAAGTAATTGTCCCAACTTAAATCAACATCTTGCGGTGCTGATGACCTCTTCCCGAGAGTCCTTAAAGAATGTGCATCCAAACTCGCTCCTCCCCTCACCCACATTTTTACCCGCTCCATTCAGTTGGCATTTCCCTGCAATTTGGAAGCTTGTTTTTATACGTCCAATTTATAAGTCCGGTTCCAAGTTTAAGCCTGATAGCTTTAGGCCCATAAGTATTCTGTCATGTTCCAGTAAAATCCTCGGGAAAATAATTAAATCTCATTTGATGGGTTTCATCACACACAACAACCTTATCAGCCCCGCTCAGCATGAGTTTATGTCGGGGAGATAATGTCTCTCCAACCTCCTTGAGTTTACCAAGAACATTATCCACAAGCTGGAACGTTTACCATTAGTCGACGTTATCTACTTCGACTTTTGCAAAGCCTTTGACAAAGTTCCGCATTCTGCACTGCTTAGTAAGCTCAAAGCCTTCGGTATAGGTCTTCTTCTCTTAGAGTGGATACACGACTTTCTCTCGAATCGCCAGTTTAGCGTCAAATTAGGAAATGCATCCTCTCCCCCTACCCCGATTACTTCAGGCGTCCCCCAGAGAATAGTATTAGGGCCACTTTTTTTGTTATATATATCAATGATTGGCCCTCGGTTGTTCATTCTGATATCCTTCTCTATGCTGACGATGTCAAAATTTGGGGTTCAAATCCTGAACTATTGCAACAGGATATCAATAACATCCATCAATGGTCCCTTGTTAATGCTCTCTTTCTAAACATTCCCAAATGTAACTACTTCTCTTTAGGGAAATTCTCTGGAAATCAGTTCAAATTCCCTAGTTTCCAGAACATCACCAAGATCGACACGGTTAAAGATTTAGGAGTTACTTTCAACCCCTTCCTTAGTTTTTCTTCCCATCATAATAGAACAAATCTAACCTGTCATCGTCTTACCAAGTTTTTCAGGCGTAATTTGGGGAATATTCCAGTTAGCTGTACTCGACTCCTTTATTAATTCTATATTAAACCGCATCTTGAATACTGCATTCAAGTGGTTTCCCCACTTTTAAGGGCTGATATCGTCAAACTGGATAAGGTCCAAAAAAGCTTCACTAGGCTGCCGCGTGCCCTTAAAAGCGTCCCCTACCCTAAGCGGCTGGAAACCCTTCGCCTCTTCCCTTTAAAAGATAGAAGACTCCGAAGCGACCTCATTTTAGTTTTCAAACTTATCAAATCCAACCAGTTTAAGCATCTTTTCACAATTTCTAGCGACCCTCGTAGATGACACCTTCTCAATCTCTCTAAACCCTCTGTTCAATCCCGTATAGGTCTTTACCACTTCTCCTATAGGGTTATTTCCGCTTGGAATAGTTTGCCCCCGCATGTTGTGTTAGCCCCATCCATTTAAGCGTTTAAATTGGCATACAATAAGCTTTTTCTTCTTAATTTTACCTAACTCTTTTATTACCCTTTTATTTTTATTTATTCATTTTTTGTTATTTTTTACATTCATGATATCCGATAACTTTGAACAGAGTACTAAAAGAAGTTTTCTCCTATTTATCTCGTGTATAAACCTAAAACCTGAAACATTATCATTCAAAATATTTAAAGCCTATTTTTAAATTATTCAAATGTAGCATTACTTAAATCCACAGTATTGAATATTAATAATATTAATTTTAACAATCTTAGCCTAAACAATGCTATTGTACTGTTTACTGATTTTATTAACACTTATATTAATAAATATTGTTCAATAGTTAAGATTGAGATTACAAACAACAATATTTCCTTATTTAATCTTAAAAAGATTAAACAAGAAAAAGGGGTGACATATAAATTAAGTCATTATACTAAATTGAATAGCTTAACCTCGAAATCAACAAACTTAATAAGTATGCTAATAATTATTTTCTATCAAAGCGTGATTCACAATTTATTTAAAAAAATATTAATAAAATTTTTAATAAATCAAAAGCAAATCAATTTAAGATGGATGCTAAAAAACTAAATGATTACTTTACTTTACCGGCGTGGTCTAGCGGTACAGCGCTCGAATTCGGACCTCGGTGGGCATAGGTTCAAATCCGATTACCGGCACTAAAATGCGGGCCCACGTTTGGCTTTGCTAAAATGTCTACTGCTGAAAGATGTTTCTTGTCAAAACATTCAAATAAGCAAACATAAAAAACATAAAAAGCAACTCAAACATATTAGAATTTAATTAATTAACTGAAAATTATTTAACACCTGTTATCAACTTTAATATTTAAAGATTAATTAACATTTGTAAAACAAGCACTTTACTTGCACCTGATGGAATAAGATGCAATTTATTAATGCTTTGCATGTCAGCAATTTTTTAGTATTATTTAGAATATAAGCAAATCTATTATGAATTGTAAAGTAGCTGATACTTGGCGTATCTCACGAATTACATCTATTCTAAAAATTTCTATTTTATCAACAAATCCAGAACACTATCAACCAATTGCTTGCACTTCAGTGTTTTTAAAATTAACTGAGAAAATAATACTTAACGACCTTAAGTCTATATTGAACATTAGTAATAATCACTATCTGTGCTGAAAGCTACTTTTACTAAAGTATCTAAGCCAATAACCATAAATAAATAATAAAATAAATAATTTGCTCATAAAAATAATTATCCTACTCAGTTTTGTTTATTACATTACTGAATCCATTGATAAAGGAAAATGTTCAATATACTGCATGTTGCTGGATTATAAATATACTTTCGACAGTATATCAATAGAAAAATTAGTTCAGCGTCTTGAACTATTTAGAAAACCTGACCACATTTTGAACTGGCTACGAAATTATTTCTTAAAAAGAAAACAATTTTTACAAATTGGTCGTAGTAAATCAGAGTTAACATAAAATAATAATGGAGTTCCACAAGGTGCAGTACTATCTCCGTTTTTATTTTCACTGTACGTAGATCCATTACAAGTACCGATGGTATGGTTTTGTGCACAAAAATTTCTTTAAAAAACAATTTTAAAAATTTAAAAATTTAATTAATAAAATTGAACAGTAGTCTACTGACATTGATCTCAATTTAAATCCATCGAAATGCAAGGTGGTTAAATTTAAAACGAGTCGTTCAAAAGAAACAATGGATTGAAACAAAACATTTAAATTAAATCAGACAAACATATGTATCTGTAAAAAAATTTATTATTTTAGAGTAAACATAAATAGTAAACTTACCTGGTGTAATTATGTAGAACATATATTTATAAAAATCAAATTTTTGTGTTACTACATAAGAAGATTAAAAAACTAAATGTTGATAACTATATTACTAAATTGTTTGTTACATTTTGTTTTTATTCTTTAATATAGCATTACTCACTTATAATTTTTCCTGGTTTATTAAAAAAAGATTACGTTGTTTTAAAAAGATGCATATTATTGTTATCAAAATCTATCTTATTGAATGATAATGTTCATAAACATTTAAAATCCTGTATACAATTAGCATCAAGGATTGAAAGTAATAACAATCACCCACTACACAAAGTTTTAAACATTTCTAAAGCTTCAAAAAAAATAAGAAGAATTTACCTGCACATAAAAGCCGAAACTAATCAATACAAAAATTTATGTCTGCCATACTTATACAGAGTATTAACCAATCCAGAATCAAACAAAATTGAACTACTAACAAACCTATCAAAGTAGGAATTGTTTCACCCACGCATTTATTTGAACGAATTTAGACATGTCACAGTATAATGTAACAAGTGTACCATATAATGACTCATTCAATGTATAATAATTTAAAAAAATATTAAATCACATGCTTACTATATTGACTATATTTATATTCACTAGCATATGACATTCTATTTCATTTTGATCCCAATATTTGTAATACCACTATTTAAAAAATTTTTGATTTTATTATTATTTATATTGATGGTAAAAATGCATTTTACGCTGAATATATCTCTCGTGAGATATTAAAGCTTAATAATAATTTATTTCACAACATACACCTTTAAACAAATCTAAAGTTTCTGGAAAAACAAGGAAAACCTACTTGCACATAAAATTCAAAAATAATCAATGCAAAAACTCATGTCCACATGCTTATACAAATCTAGAATCGAACAAAATTAAACTTCTAACAAACCTATCAAAGTAGGAATGATTCCACCCACGCATTTCCTTGAACCAATTTGAACATCCTACAGCATAATGTTACTGTACCTTATAGTGACTTATTCAAATTTTAATTTTTTTAATTACATGTTTACTGTATAAACTATATTTATATTCATTAACATATGACCTTCGATTTCATTTTGTTCCCATTATTTGTACTTCTACTTTTTTCATTTTTGTTGTTATTTTTTATATTGATGGTGAAAATGTATTTTACAGTGAATGTGTATTTAGTGAATGATTGAAGCTTTATAATGATAATAATAATAATAATAATCTCAATAATTATTCTAAATTCAAGCCCACTACCATTTCAAAAATTAACGCAAAAATTTATAAAAGTATCAAATCTAAATTAATTTATTATGTCCAATTGCTTTTTTGTAAAAATAAATATTGAGAATTAAAAACAATAATAAGTACTTAATAATTCTTTTATATATACTTAGAAATATTTATTTGAAAAGGATGAGTCAACCAAAATTGCATCTTTTAAAAACTACTTTTATATAAACGTGGATAATAAGTTGAAGTTACATTATGTTTATAATAATTAGTCTATTATTATTTTGTGTAATTAATTTTATTAAAAATAAACAATAACTAATCCTTAAAATTGATGTTAAACGCACATTCAAATTTGCCCTGATTGTGATAACATAATAGTTGTTAAAATAAATATTTAATTATTATAATCTATATAAATAAAAATAATTTTTAAAAGATTTTAAATAAAGATGTTAAAATAAATTAAATAATTTATTATGTACGTTTAACTTTGAGATTCTGCTCATCCACCAATTTTGCTAACCGAAAATAATTATCGTGTCATTAAACAATAAAAAATAAAGGATTTTTACCAAAAGAATTAGCGAATTTATATAGAATTAACCTTTCAAAAATTTATCGAATTATTAATAATCAAAAACCGCAAAATTATGATATTGTTGGGAGAAAATGTGTAACAAGCAATACGGATGATTAGAAAATTATCATAGAATTAAAAAATCATAATAAACCTATTTCAGAAACTAAAAGAAATAGTTTAAACAATTTTACTTATTTCACAATAAGAAACAAAGCAATAGAATCTGGTTTAACGCTTTAATCACTAAAGGTTAAGCCATTTAGTACTAAAAACAAAAGGATAATAGAATAACCTTTTGTAAACAATAGAGTGAACGACATTAGTGTTATTGGCGTTCCGTATACTTTACCAATAAAGCAATAATTTAGGACAAACCATTTGATTACAAAAACAAAGTGTTGTGCTGGCCCAATTTTCAAAATTATTTACTTCCGGTTGTTAAAAATAAAGCCCACCCTCAGCAAGTAATGTGTTGGTTTGGTATAAAGTATAATCAACCTATCAAATGGAGAATTATATCTAGTACCTTAAATAGTAAAAACTTTGTTTCAGTTATAAAGAATATTTTTCATTATGAAATGCAGCAGAGTTCTATCGGGGTTACTACCGTTTTTCAAGACAATACTCTATGACATACGTCCAAAAAAGTAACGTTAATTTTATCTAAGTTTACTTTATTTGTTTTATATTTACATTTAGACACTAGAGGAGCTAGAATCAAAAAAGTTATTTTTTACTCAATTACCACCTAACAGCCCCAACATTAATAATATTAAATTTTTTTTGGTATGCTAAAGTGCAACATCAAGGCAATTGTTGTACGTCATATAATTTGAGTAAATTTTATTGGATGTGGGTTCTGTTCTGTGATTGGTTTATTTTCTAGTTAAGCTGTAATTGGATATTTTGAATACTATTTAATGCAAATGTTTTGCTCTCGCCTCATTTTGCAATGGCGTTAGTTGGTGCACCGGACTGAACTGGACGTAGTTATTCCAATTAGAAGGAGGTAAAAAATGCTATTCACGCTTTTAAAACAAATACCAATAGTGAGTTTTATCACTGTGTATCTGAACTAAACCATGGAGGAGTTAAAGGATTTCCATACAAGAAAGTTTTTTACATATGCACTTTTTTACAAAAGCGAGAATCTCAAAGTACCGGACTTCGTAAAACCAAGTAGCTTCATTTTTATGTAATTTCTTGTAGAATTAAAAATTTAAATTGTCCAGCACGGTTAAACTGAGGAACGATAAATATGTTATAGCCGCACCAAATTCGAAGCACAAAAACACATGCTCAAGTGAAGAAATTGCAATTGATCCTGACAGGAGAAGGCTATTCAAGGAGGAGGAATTTGAAAAGAAGTCATAACGAGGGATTTGTATAATTTTCGGTAGAAATTGGGTCACAGTACGATGAGATTTAACCTAATTTTTAAAAAATTGTAAACCCTGAAAAAACGCAGACCCGTTTAAAGGAAGAAGAATTAGTGGCACTGTACTTTGTATAAGTGGGTTTACGTTTTGGTGAATAATTATGCAGACAAGAAATTATTTTGTATTTTTTGTAGTGTAATCTAAATAAATTTTATTATATTATGTTTATTTTTTGTTTGTTACAAAAATTGAGGAACATTTGCGATTGTTAGAATAACAGTAAAATGGGAAATTGTTTGATGTCCTAAGTTAATGCGTGTGATAAAACTTGGGTAAACAGGTTCGAATAAGTAACCAAAATCGGATATTTTATGCAGCCATTACTTTAGAACTCTGAACTCACTACAGTTGTTTAAGAGAATGGCAATCACATAGACTATTGAATTTTTTTAACTTTATTTTTTAATTATTTTGTAACTAAAAAAATGCATGTAATCTCTATTTTTATTAATAGTTAAAGTTATAGATTATATTAATCATTTAACTATATTTTCGATTTTGCACCAGTTAATATTTTATACAATTTTTTATTACTTACAATATATATACATGTGATTATAGTTTTTTTTAATTATTATATAATGTTGTATATTTTATAATCGAAGTGACGTTCCTGTTGTACGCTATGTAGTTGCTAGAGTGGTTTTAATCAAATAAACACTTTTTGCGATAATTGTAAATTTACCAAGGAGATATACATATATATATATCAGTCTCTTAAAATTTAATTAATCTCAGAAAAAAAAACAAAATTAGAGAGAGATTAATTTAACAATCCTGTTATTTAGAAAATATTTGATAATAAATATAGAACCTTAGATAAACAGGTTAAAAAAATCTGCCGCAAAGATAAGAATAATTGGTTGGAAAGCAAATGCAGAGAAACAGATAAAGCAGCAGCAAAAAATGATTCCAAGACTTTGTATAAAATTGTAAAACAACTGTCGGGAGTTAGAAAGAACACCGATATTCCAATCAAAGAAAAAGATGGTTATTTACTTCTAACAGATGATGAACAATTATCTAGATGGGTAGAACATTTAAAAAAAGTATTTAATCAGCCTATGCCAAACACTTTCATAAATTTTGATAATAATAATAATATGAATGTGTTTCAAAATCTGGGAATATGCATTAATGACATTTCTGTAACTGAAGTGATTTATGCAATTCAAAGGTTAAAAAACAATAAGGCAGGAGGACTTGACAAGATAACTGCAGAAATTCTCAAACATGGAGATGATGCTGTAACAAGTGAGCTTGCTCATTTATTTAATGTTATATGGCATAATGAACAAGTTCCAAATAATTGGCGGCAAAAAGTACTTGTTACTCTTCCCAAAATAGGAAGTCTGAATGATTACAATAATTGGCGCTGAATAACCTTATTGTCTGTTCCTGGTAAGGTGTTTTACAAAGTAATTTTAAATTGTTTAAGTAATGCGGTAGATAAACATCTTTGAGAACAACAAGCAGGTTTTCAAAAAGGAAAAAGCTGTATTAAACAAATACTCACCCTTCGTAACATTTTTGAGCAAAGTCAAGAATTTCAGCAATTAATTACAATCAATTTTATTGATTTTATGAAAGCTTTTGACAGTATTCATTGAGAATCTTTGTGATAAATCGTTAAGTTTTACGGAATACCGTTAAAATATGTAAATAGTATGCGTTCGCTATACCAAAATTTAAGTTGCTGTGTTCGAACAAAAAGTAGTCATACTGCTATGTTCAAAATTGTCACGGGAGTACGTCAAAGATGTATTTTGTCACCGTTTTTGTTTCTTTTGGTAACTGATTTTATTTTGACTTAATCCATAAATAATTTATCTTATGGTATCAAATGAAACCAAGGCAGATTAACAAATTTTGATTTTGCAGATGATATTGATTTACTCAGTGAAACTCTAGAGATGATGCAAAATATGACAACACGACTCAGTGATGTCAGTTGTTGTATTGGCTTACGGATTAATTGTTTAAAAATAAAAGTATTGTGCATAAAGTTAAATAATGATTTGTCCATCAAAATTAGTAAACAAAATATTAATACCATTGATTCCTTTACATATCTGGTGTTAAAGCCAGACTTGAAAAAGCAATGTCAGGCTTTAATAAACTCAAATCAATATAGTCATGTTTTTCCATTTGCCTAAAGACAAAACTTTGTTTGTACGCATCACTAATCATTCCTACGGCAATATATGAGAGTGAAACGTGGAAACGTACGGACAAGATTAATAAGATAGTAGATGTTTTTCATCGCCGGTGTCTTAGAAGTAGTTTAAAGGTTACCTGGCGTGATCACATTTTAAATGATGAGCTCATAAAAAGAACTGACTCTCGTTTACTCCATGACATTATTGCAATTAGACAAAGAATATTACTTGGTTAAATTCTACGTTTACCGCCTGAAAGACTAGCAAGAACGGTTTTGGAATAGACAATTGTAAATAGTAAAAGAAAGGTTGGCAAACTAAAGAAAACTTGGCTAAGAACTATTCGGGAGATCTAATTGAAATAAATGATTTATGGGCCCAAGTAAAACGTTTGGCAAAATGTTCAAATGTATGGAAACTTTTTGTTGTTTCATATTCTTTTTGAATTACAAGAGTTTAATGTTAATTTTTGCTGTAATTGTTATTTTATTGCCCCATGTTTATTTTTTTTTAAAACAAAAGGGTTTTGTAATAATAATAATACACAATTTTATTTATGAGTTAAAATTTCAACAGTTAAAAACAATTGGCAGCGTTACTCCAGAACTTTATTGAAAACCAAAAACACACAAAGTTAATGTACTTAACGACCAGTTTTATCAATGGTTAAGGCAATTGTTAACCGTCATATCATAAAAAATTATAAAATTTTATGATCATGATTTGGACCAATAGAAATGGTTTCAGTGTAAATGTGTCCATTTTTAGTAGACATGTAGATAAAATTACAACAGTCAATAGAAAATAAGCTTTTTATTATCACAAATTGACCAAATGGTTAGAACATTTTGTTGAAAGATATATAAATGTAAATAACCCAAAAAACACATTTGAATTTATTAATTACGTAGATACATTAGATGTTAGGAACAAAATAATGGCCTCAGTTGACATTGAGTCACTGCTTACAAATGTACCTTTAAAAATAACTGTGAAATATTTAAGTGACTACATTATGTTAAACGAAACAAATACCAAAAATCCGGTTGAATACTTGTAAGAATTAATTCTACTTTGTACACAAAATATTAGGTTCAATTTTTGTGGCAAATTATATATTCAAACGAATGGGGTAGCCATGGGAAGTCCGTTAGAATCGATATTGGCGAATATTTTTCTATAAAAAATTAAAAATTTAATTAAAAGGAGCAATAAAATATATAGTTGTGTATAATCGGTACGTTGACGACATATTTATTGTAGCCCACCATAAACAAGACACATCAATTGCTGCAAATCTTTAGCAGCATTCATTCCAATATCAAAATCAAATAAGAGCTTAAAGAAAATGATACAATTAATTTTTTGGACGTAACATTGATACAAAAAAATGATGGGTCTATTAAACGTAAAATTGGCCACAAGTCTACCTGGACGGTTAATGTCCCCATTTGAAAAGTTTCCAACCGATTTAATAAAATTGTGCACTAGTTAAAACATTTAACCGTACATAAATAATATGTTAAAATAACACTATTGATAAAAAATTAGAAGCCACAAAACAAAATCTAATCAATAACGGATATTTTGAAGAACTTATCAATTTTTCCAAGACTGCCTTTTAAAGGATAATGTTATAAACCTTCTAAAATTAGGCTTAAAAGTGCGATTAAGAGGACACACTTATTAACCCAATTGAGAATATTATGTACCACAACAGGTCTGCCTTTGCCCAACGTAAAAACAACTAAAGCAATGTTTTCTACCTCCCATTGTATCTACCAGTTCACTTGCAATTGTGGTGATAAATATATTGTTTGGACAACTCGTTGCTTATCGGAACGGGCCAAAGAACATATTCCCAATTGGATCGATAAAGAATCAAACTCAAATAAACGTCTGTGCACTTCGTCACTATTACGTTACTTGGTTCAAACAAAACACCGAGTGAACTTAAATGATTGCTTTAAAATGTTGATAACTACTCATATTGCTTATATGTCAAAAACATTTGAATCTGTTTACATTTACACATTAAAACCTATATTGTGTGCACAAAAAATTTGTACCTTAATTAAATTTAGCTTGCATTTAACATAGGCATGTTTGTATAGTTATTAATGTTAAGTTACATGTAATTACATCATATCACATCACATATATCCATAAAAATGCATATATATATATATATATTGATTCTTTATATGTTTGTAACTAAAGAAAATATACGATATGATTTCATTACACAGTTTACGGTTTTTATTATTTTTGTTTGGAATTTTTTTACTATTGTACATTTAAACAATTTTGACTTTGTTTGAACTTTGTTTTAAAGCGTGTTTTTGTATTTGAATGTATCAAGTTTGCTGTGGTTTGCGAGTATTATTGTGCTTTGCTCTTCCTGTTAGTAAACAGTATCGGTATGTACCTTTAAATTATTTTATAATATTAAATTGCAGGAAGATATTTTAGATCACACAAGAGCATTTTTTATAAAAATTAGCCTGGGGTGTTGATTACTATCCGTATCAAGTTAAATCAAAGGAGATCAAAACCGAAATTTTAGTAAGATATTACACTGGACGTTGCACTAACACAGTTTCTATTTGTATAAAAATTTTAGTAAATATAGAGTAATAGCATAATTTTAAAATATCAGCAGCCACTTAGCCTTGACGGCCTCCACTGTAAATTTGAAACGATTTTGTAGTAAATTAGTTGCAAATACGGATTGTAACAATTGAGTTTTTGTGCAGAACATGTAAGAGATTCACAAGTTTCAGCGAGGTTTAATTACATAACACTGTAATACAGTCTTTTTCTGTTTAGTAAGTCAAAGGCTGAAAAGTAGTCCATAAATGCTACGTATGTATAACTCTAAAACTTTGCTTATCTATTTAAAAGACATTGTTAATTAACATTTAAAATTTTGAATACAATTAGCATTAACTTCAAACAAATGCAACATTTTTGAAAAAACTAGGAGAACTTACTCTTACATAAAAACTAAAATTGATTAATACAAATATTCACGTTTGTTATATTTATATAAAATATGAACCAATTCAAAATTAAACAAATTTGAGCTTTTAATAAACTTATTACAGTAGGATTATTGCATTTTCTCACCCACGCATTATTAGAACCAACTTCTATATTCTACAGCATAATCTAACAATTCTTTATAATGATAAAATTAAAGTAAGGTGATTTCGGGTTTTTAAAGTACATATTTACCTTATTGACTGCATTAATATTTACTGTTTATTATATGATCCTTACAATAACACTATTGTAATAATGATAATTTATAGAACAATACAGCGCCCGACCCAAACTTGGGTAGGCATAAGTTTAATCTCAAAGAAAACCAGCTTTAAATGTAAACCATGTTTAGTTTCGTTAAAATGTTTATTGCAAAAAATTCTATTCTGCTAAACATTATATATATATATATATATATATATATATAGAATTGTTGAAAAGTGTGTATTATTGTTGTTTGCTATAATAATAATAATAATAATAATAATAATAATAATAATAATAATAATAATAATAATAATAATAATAATAATAAGCTTTAATATCTCACTAAAAATACATTTAGCGTAAAATACATTTTTGCTATCAATATAAAAAAAGTAGTAGTATAAATAATGGGATCAAAATGAAATAGAATGTCATATGTTAATGAATATAAATATAGTCAATAGAGTATGCATGTGATTTTTTTAAATATTCAAAATTACTATACATAGAATAAGTCATTATAACGCACACTTGTTACATTATATTGTGTGATGTCCAAACTAGTTTCTTAGTAGTTCAATTTTGTTTGATTTTGGATTGGTTAATATTCTGGATAAGTAAGGTAGACATGAATTTTTGTATTAATTAGTTTTGGCTTTTATGTACAGGTAAGTTCTTCTTGTTATTCCAGAAGTTTTAGAATTGTTAAAAGCCGCGTGTAATGGGTGATTGTTATTACTTTCAATCCTTGATGTTAATTGTATACAGGATTTAAAATGTTTACCAACAATATCATTCAATAAAATAGAATATTTAAATCCTGCAGATTTTGATACCAATAATATGCATTTTTTAAAAACAACATAATCCTGTTTTAATAAACCAGAAAAAATTATAGGTGAGCAATATAATATCAAAGGATAAACACATGATGTGATGAATAATTTAGTAATATAATTGCTAACAATTAATTTTCTTAATCTTCTTATATAGTAGCACAAAGATTTGGTTTTTAAAAATATATGCTCTACATGATCACACCAGGTAAGTATGCTATTTATGCTAACACCAAAATATTTAATTTTGTTACAAGTGCATATGTTTGTTTAATTTAATTTGAATGTCTTTTTTAATTCCATTGTTTCTCTTGGACGCCTCCTTGTAAATTTAACAAACTTGCATTTTGATGGATTTAAATTGAAATTAAAGTTAGTAGACCATTGTTCAATATTTTATTAGTAGAGCTTTCACACTGCACGTTCACTGGAACGTTATTAATTTTTTTATGTTTTTTTTAAAGATTATTGAGGTGTTTTTGTATTGTAATACCTAACTTGTTTTATTATTATTTATGATATTTATAATTTTTGCTCGTTTTTTTCTATTATTATTATTATTATTATTATTATTATTATTATTAAGCTTTAATATCTTACTAGAGATACATTCAGCATAAAATACATTTTTACCATCAATATAAAAAAAAGTAGTAGTACAAATAATGGGATCAAAATGAAATAGAATGTCATATGTTAATAAATATAAATATAGTCTATATAGTATGCATGTGATTTAAAAAAAATATATATTCAAAATTACTGTACATAGAATGAGTCATTATAAGGCACAACTTGTACTGTGAGATGTCCAAATTAGTTCAAATGAATGAATTAGAATTGTTAAATTCCAATATGTACCTTGATTTTGTCTTAATTTTAAAATTTTTTCTGTAATTAATCTCCCTTTATTTTACCATTTATTTCACATTTCCCTATAAACGTTTGAGACAATTTGAAAACCTAGTACTAAAAGGCGTTTTGACCTACTCAACTCGTAAAATATCCTGAAATTCTGATTATTATTTCTTTTTTAATGTAAGTTTTAAAAGTAATGCAAACAGTAAAAATATTTAAAAATTGTAAATTATGTATTATTATTTTTTTAATAAACACTTTTGCTTTTAATAAATTTTGGTTACTAAGATTATTTTAGGCCATTGAATTAAAAAGCGCAAATTTGAAATATATGTTTTTTTATAAAAAATATTATTTATAAATATATAGTACCAAAGTAGTTTATTTACATTGTTTATCAGATTTGATGCAATAATTTAAAAGATTAATAATATTTTAGTTAAACTACAAAGCTTAATAGGGTTTATATTTTTGTTTATTATTTTTATTACAAAACATTTTACTTTAAACATAAGCATGGAACAATAAGATAACAGTTACAGAAAAACGTGATTAATAATATATATTATTTTTTGCATTAAAACAAAGTTTATGAATCATTATTACTTAACGCTGTTTAATTTTCAAATAATATTTATAGTAACACTGTATTTTAAAATTCTGATTAAATGATGAAACGGTGAAAGCGTATAGGTTTATATTGCATTACTATTATATTTAAAATAAAACATAAAACGTTTATAAATTAATAGTTGCATTCTTAAGGTAAGGTATGTAATTAATTGTTTAAACTTATTTTGTTAGCTAATAAATAGAAATTGATATTTAAATAATTTTCTTTTATTTAAATAAATGAACAACATGTTTAATTTTGTATTATTTTACATCTAAAAATATATAGTTCTATGCAAATATAAAATCAACAAGTACCTTACATTATATTAAATTTTTAATATTTATTTTTACAAAAAACAATCCGTTTCGACAGGAGTATCTGAGCGTACACCCAGGTTACTGCAATGGTATCTTAATGTATATGTAAATTATATGTAACTGTTGGGATAAGGGAGATAACCCTAATAAAAAATCAGGCGGTTTCGTCAATGTTTCCTAACATTGGCGTCGTTACATGGATGCCGTGTACGAGTCAAGAAATTTTTTTTGTAAGTTTGTTACGTTTATCAAGTCATCGAAATTAATTGTTCAATATTCCATAGAAATATAGTAATACTCAATGTTATTGAATGATGAACTATTATATGAGACAATATTTAAAACCAATATCTTTACAATAATTAAATAGTTATGATTGGAAAATGTAAAAAGTACATATATGGTTTAAATATTTTTTATATTATTTTTATAATTCGAACTTGGTACATATGTTGCTAGAGTCTGGCTTCGTTATATTGCTTGTCCAAATTTTTAGTTTTATGTTAAATGCATGTTTTTTCACTTCAAATAAAAAAAATTAACTAATGCTAAATTTAGGCTTTTACTGTTCATTTAAAGTAAAATAATTTTGTCATTTATATTGGTTTGTTGTTTTTGACAATTACCTGTATTATAATATTTTTATATTAAATTAAATTTACATGCACTTATATGATTTATGAATAATGGTCTCGTTAATATTTTTGTAATTAAAAGTGGTATTTTTTGTAATCTAGCTAAAGTGACCTTTTTTATTTTTGAAAAGTTTTGATTAATTAATTACTTGCTTGATTACAAAATATATTTTTACAAAAACTATAGATATATAACATACATTAAAAATATTTATTATGAAAGATTAGTTTTTTTCACTTTTTATAAGATTTCGTTATGTAGTAACAGGCAGTTGTCGGTTTTCAATTTTGTATTAGTGTAAAGTGGCATATATTGAACGTCATTTTATTTTTTTTATTGCTATTTTAAATTTGTTTAATATTCAAAGAGTTGATTGTTGTATTACTGATTATTTATTATTATTATTATTATTATTATTAGTTACAAAATCCTTTTGCTTTAAAAATATACACGGGAAGTAAAAAATACACATTCCATGTTCCAACATTAGTTAAGTTTTTGGCATTGAAGATTCTACAAATCGATGTTTGAGTTGCTCTTCGGCTCTCACCCAACCCTGTCACCTGAGTACGTTCGATCACTTTGCTGTCGTTGTTTGCCGGAATGGCGTCTTATTGTTTTGGTAGCAATATAGATGTTGTACACAGGCCAGGTTGCTAACTTTGCGCTCAAACCCTCCTTATTTATACAGATTTGAGACTGACTATATTGGATCATTTCTGGTCCAAACTAGGAAGAGTTACTGGTTAAAATGTATTTCTTGCAAGTATCTTTTACGAGTATAGATATATCAATATTATATTCTGGACATGCATGAGTGTTGATAACAAATTTTTCGCTCACAAAATATACATAAAACAATGTAGGTTTTTCCCAACGTAAAAACATCAAAAGAAATTGATTACATTTGTATTAACACAAAATGGCGATCTTCCCTGCATATCACGGTGTAGATGTTGGTTCTGATCAAAATCATATTGTGAGAAAAAGTTCGTTTAAAATTAAAGAGAATACAAGGCACAAACATATTATTTCCATTAACGTGTGAGAAACTTAAGCGGCCAAATAGTTCAAACCAATTTTAGCATGCAAACTCAGTCCTTTTATTTATGCTAAGCCCCCTCGTCCAAATGAATTATTTAAATGGGCGTCCGTTTGTTTACCCTATGCAGCCAACAGAGATCATTGGAGGGGTTTAACTCGGGATGTAATTAACATTTAATGTCAGCACACCTCAAGTGTCGTTCTTTGAGTATACACTACAAAAGTTGACGTTTTTGCAGACGTTTTGGTTTTTTGGACTACCCTGAGTGATAATAACCGGTGGGGGATGTTTATCCCTGATGATGATGATGATGAAACCAATTTTACGATTAGTTAATAAATAATTTTCAATATCTGTAATTATTCGGTCAAATTCTACGTTTACCACTCGAAAGACCAGAAAGAACGATTTGAAAATGGCCAATTGATGATAGCAAAAGAAAGCTTGGTATGTCGTCTACCAAACCTGGTTAAGAATCGTTCGGAAAGATTTAATTGAAATGAATGTCCTATGGGATTAAACAAAGATTTTGGAATCAAATTGTCGCCCCAATTAAAAAAAAATATTGAACTTTGTTATTGTTTTTTCTGTTAATGTTATCTTTGCTTTTTTAAAGCAAAAGTGTTTTGTAATATATATATAGTTATTAATTTGATATGTATTTATTTATATTTTTTTAGATCAAGCAATAAATATTCTGACAATTTTTCAATGTGTAAATATTGAGTGTTAAAATGGCGTCGTGTTTTGAAAACGAAAAATGTCATGCATTGTTAGATATACAAGCAATTGATTTTTTGAATGCCATTGGTAAATAAAAATGATCGTTTATCTATTTTCAGAACCATATGATATCGAATCAGTAATTTTCAATGATTCATTAACATGTTTTACAATTGACAGTAATCCTGTTGGAAAATTTAAGGTACACATACACTTATTTAGTATCGATTTTTCTTCTAGTGCCAAGTGAAACTTGAAACAAAAGATGGTGTTAATATCATTCATTTAACAGCTGACTGCAGTGTTTTGATTGGACAAATACAATCAGATACAAATATTGATTCTTATCTTACATTGCTTCTGGAAACGGTTAAACAAACAAAGTCAGAAACGATTAATGTATGAGTTGGATTTATTAAATTGTTTACACACCTTTTTTACAGATAGATGGACGTATTTCTAAAAAAGTCAATTTGATTGAAAAAACATCAAATGGTTTGAATATAACCAATTCTCTATTTGACAATGATGAAGTGCATTCAGACGTGCAAATTTATAAAAACGATGATTTACAGTATTTTATTTCGGATGGTGCAGACATGATACTACAGCGTATTATGGTGATAAAAGGATTTTTATCGCCTTTCCAAGTTTCTGGGTTGGACAATAAAAATAATATTTGCAAGATTGCATACGTACTGTTTATTCAATTATTATTATTATTATTATTGGTGGTTTTATTTTAACTTGTAGGTGAACCTTGGTGAACGTAACATAAATATAAATGATGAAAACGTAAAAACATGTGGCATTCAGCGAACTATTCATACACAACAAAGTTTACCACTTTCCTGGCAGGCATTTTATATGGCCGACGGGTAAGGATATTTACTTGTGCGGGGGGTTTGTTTATATATATCCCAAAATAAATAATTGTTACTGGTTTAGAAAGTATAGATAAAATGAAATTCCACCGACTTCATTTTGACAAAATCTTAATAAAATCGATATTTAGCTAGTGACACATGGTGGGGTCGCATTTAGTGCGGGTAGTGGGGAATGAACACATATCCACCCAAGTTCAAGTACAGCTCTATAACACTAGACCCCCTCTTTTATATATATATATATATATATATATATATAATGCATGTATATTCTCAATTTACAATGATAGTGATATTCCTGACTGTTCCTCCTTCACATGGTGCATCCTGGACTATGTACCTGTTGGCATCTAGACTAATAACTGCATACACCGAGTACATAGCATTGTACATTGGCTCTTCTCTTTGATGGATGAGTGCAAGCATACACACGGGGTTTTTAAAAGGTATCTTAAGACAATGTGTATCACACGTAGCTATTATGTTAAGGGAGATAATTCTTGTCAATTTTTGCAATTCAGCGACCAAGAAACGTCTTTATTTTCCTACGTTTGTTGCGCTTATCAAGTCATCGAAGTCGATCGTTTGTAATGTTTCTGTCACCAACCAAGTGAATAAATAACCTAAAATTATTTTATACATTCTCTTATATTTGTTTCCAACTAATTCAGACACTTGCTATTAAGAAATCAAGTTGGCACATCCGTAACTTTAAAAGTCAATCAAATACCTGAACAATTCGTCAAAGGTTTGTTCCATTTCTAGATATGTTTTGAAAATATAGACATGTTTTTATCAACGGTAGACAGTGTTCCATTGGAAAAATTGGATTGGAAAAAGGACATGGAACTTTTCTCCTGTTTTTTGGATCGCAAAGTAAGTGCAAATCTTTTGAGGATAAATTATTATTAACTGTTATGACATATTATTGGTCATCTAACTTAGCTAACCAATCAATAGGTGTTGCTATATAACAGTATGACTATAATTAGTAATCTGATTGGCTGAAAATTATAATAATAATTAAGACTACAGTTCATTTGTCTACAATGCACTAAAACAAAGTTCTGTTCGTAAATCCTGCAACGCAATTATTCGAATAAATAAATGGAGTTGTGGAAATGTTGTCATCTTATTAGACACGCTTTTATCTAGACCCCTACGAATACAATCAACGCTCCATCTATTTTGGGATGTTTGTAATTTATGAAACGTTGGTGTTATTCCTGATTACGTAGCGGATGGATGCAAGTATGCACGTAGGATACTGGAAAGATGTCTCACAGTATGTAGCCGTGGGCCAAGGGAGACAAAATCTGGACCATTTCCATCTATTACATCCTGGATTCTGACTAACAGGAGTTGGATGCACAGCTGTATAACTGGGTATCTACCGTTGCAGGTATATCCCCAGGGCACGTAAAAGCCAAATTAGGGTATGCGCATACTATATTTATTATTCTATTTTTCCTACTTTGAATGTATTGCGGGAAAGGCACATGCCAGCAGTGGACAGTCTATCGAAGCCAAACGTGGGCCCGTAATTGGTGCCAGTAGTGGGATTCGAACCTACCAGATCTAAGTCGAGCGCTGTACCGCCCCCGTTTGTATGCATATACGTAGCGGTTGACAAACTAACCTGGCAAAAAATATTTGTCGACAGTAGTGCCATCACAAGGATGCCGTCTACCAGTCAAGAATCTTTGCCAATTTTATGTATTGTTTATACAAGGTATCCTTCGCCCAATCAATATGGGAAGCGATCAATCGTGATTGTCTGCAGACAATTCATTTATCATCAGCGACAAAGATTAATTTTGAATGCTGGTTAAATATGAGCACAAAAAGCATAGAGGGATGGTGTATTGAGAATCGACAATAACTGTCTAATCTTACTCCAACATGTTTACGAGTTTCTTGTTCAATGTTTTACGAGAAACGCTTTCCAGGTAGGTCCGCCGATGGGAATCGAATGCTGCCCGTCAATAAAATCGCAATGTGCTTATTGACCCAAGATTGTTGAACGAGATGCAAGCCTGATCATTTAACTGCAAATTATCGGAATTTAAATGAATACGGTGTAACATTAGGCACTACGTAGGATGCTGATGCGTCGTCACAAGGAAGCAAGAAACTGGAGCAGCGAGGCCGAACGTGTACATGGAAGCCATGTTCGAGTCGAGCTCTGCACCGCTCTACGCGTACTCAACGATCTAAAGATACATGTGTAACAATTTCTTTTTGTAGGAAGAAATTAAAGCCCAATACATTTTGTATCTTCGCGATCATCCAGAAGTTTCAGAAATGCTCTCCGACTTCATTCAGGCATTACTCATGCACAAACCCGAATCTGTTTCCGACTATGCAAAAGCATATTTCAAATCATTTTCACAAGACAATGCAATGGATGAAGCAACCTTCACGTCGCCATAGTAAACACACAGTATAGTTTGTCATAAAACTTACATACTATGATTATTTAGTCTATAAATATATTTATTTATTGTCAGATCCGTGTCTTGACAAATTAAAAAGCAACTTTTAAATTGATTATACCAATTTGCATAAAACCAACATTAGCAGCTGGTCCTATATAGAGAGAGAGAGAGAAACAGGGAGCTGATTCAAGTAATGCTTATAAAGTCCCAATTTCCGATGGTGATATTCCTGACAGTTTGTCCTCCACGTGGTGCATCCTGGACTAGATGCCAACAAGAATCTAGACTAATAACAGCAGGGATGGAGGGCAAAGCGTTATAACTGGGTTCCCACTTTAGGGTATGGGTGCAAGCATACATCCAGGTCAATTAAAAGGTATAAGTGTACCATATGTAGCCCTTGGGCGAAGGGAGATAAACCTGACAAAAAATTGAGCAGCTTCGTCAATCTTTGAGAACAGTGGTCTCCGTCATATGGATGCTGTCTACTAGCCAAGAAAAGTCTTTATTCTTCCACGTTTGCTATGCTTATCAAGCCATCGAAGTCGATCGTTTTATTTGCCGTATAAATGTGAAAAATAATAAAGGTGACCACATCACCAACCAAAATTAATGCTTATACAAAGTTTGAGTTTTCAATGATGGTGGTAATTCTGTTACATCTGGTGGACTTTAACTGACATATATCAGCCGTCAACTGTGGTATATGCGGATTTCTGTCTAGGTGGATTGATGCAAACATACACTCATGGTACTGAAAAGGTGTCTCATAGTATGTACCCGTGGGCCAAGGAAGACAAAAAACTAGACCATTTCACCGCCGTGTGCCAACAGCTACCTCATCAACAAAAAGCTTCGTCATTCTCCTACTTTTGTCTCACTTATAAACTTGTCGTCTCTTGAACAGAAGTGGTCAACCCAACACTATTACAATCCCCCGTTACTCGCAGCTGTAGAGTCTGGTTTAAGGAACCATCTGTTTACCCTAACGTAACCGGTACCAAGTGGAGGGTTGGAACAACAGGTTACCAACCGGACTACTTTACAAAGTATTCGCTAAATAAACAACAGAAGACCGTCGTTCTATAAAATGACGGAAAAGTGCAAGCAATGACAGGGTTTAGCGAAATCTGAATATTCAACCGTGTAGTCGTGGTCAATAAAATTAATAGATATTTAAAAAACATTTTTTGTTCACAATAGCATCACCCACATGTATGTATATATATATATCGAAAGCATCTTATACAAAATAGCCTGTGAAACAAGCGAATACTACGAAAAATCACTCAAATTAATAAGTTCACAAAACGTCGGGGAAAGGTTACATTTCGTACTTTTCAACAAAGGAAGACTTAAAAATGTACAAAAATGCCATCTGTGTGTACAAATAATAGAAACATCAGTCTAGTTTGAATATGTACAGAAAGAGATAAATCTGCAGTTTGGCGCCTACTTCCCCTGCTGTTGCTGCTGTTGACGCTGCTGGGCCTGTGCTGTGAGGATGGAGGCAGCAATAGCCGTTTGCTGTTGCTGCTGCTGCTGTAAGTGTGCCTGGACTAATTGTTGTTGAAGCTGACTTTGAACAAGCTGTTGCTGTTGTAGCTGTGTTTGAACCAACTGCTGCTGACGCTGTTGAGACGCTGCCGCCATCGCCAACTGAGCTTGCAATAGAGGATTGATGGCAGAAGCAGTTGCGCCAGTTCCCAAAGAGGCCAGTTGGAATTGTTGTTGCTTTTGTTGCAAGGCAGCCGCCGCTTGTAGAGTCAACAACTTTTGTTGTATCGAACCCAACTGAACGGCATTGTTGAACTGCTGAGAGAATATATGTATATGCGAGTGTGACACGTGTATAAAAACAAATTGCACGTCTCAATATTAAAATATTGTCCAAATTCACGTGTAATGCATAGCCAAACGTCCACTACACGTAGTGCCGGTGATGGAATTGGACTCATGCCCACCCCCATTTCGAGACAAACGCTGTACTGATGGATAGGGATGCTAATGATCCTGAGGATTTGAATTCCAAATGATGGTGACATTCCTTACTATCGCCCCAAGATCAATTCGCATCCGAAGGATAAATGAAGTTTCTTGACTAGAAAGCCGCTACCTCGCAATGACGTCAGGTTGACGAATCCACAAGTCTAACCGGCTACATATGGTAAAAAGTTACCTTGAGATACCTTTTAAGCATCGTGGGTGTATGCTCGCATCCATTCACTGAACGGAAATTCAGTGAAAGCCCAGTTATACCGCTGTACACTCGGTCCCTGCTGTTACTCGACTAGACCATTAGCATCCCAAGGTTTGTCCTGAGGACACAAGTGTACAAACCAATAAATCATAATAAACTGCTGAATGCTAAATATTCCCACAGCGTTACTCACATCTTGGACAATATTGGGAGTTGAAATTTGGGGAGAAATCACAGCTGGCGTTGTTGAAACATGACCTTGTTGTTGTTGTTGTTGTTGCTGCTGTTGTTGGGCAGCCGCCAAAAAAGCGGCAACCGACGCAACTTGCCTCTGTGCAAGCGGATTGTTGGCGAGACCGGGAATGTTGGCTCGTTGGACAACGTTGAGGGGCCAAGTGGCGGGCAAGTTGGCCAAGCTAGCCGCGTTCGTCATCGATACGTTGGCATGAGGAGTTCCGGCTGTCGCGCCAATATTCATAACGGGCAGCTGCTGCTTTTCTTTCATTGGATCGGCACTGTTGGCACCGGCAAGCAAAAGGGCTTGCTTTTGCAACTGGACCCACAGTTGCTTCTGCTGCTGTTGGGCAGCTAAAATGGAAGCTGCATTGAGGTTGGAAGATGGGTTGGCAGTTGACAACTGCAAACAAACATTGAATGTTGAAATTTATTAGCTTGCTTCAATACCGACCGACATGCTCTAGAAGTGTGTTTTGAGTGAAACTAGACGAGGACGGTAAATAAATTCGAATTCAATTGCGCATAAGTCGTCAGTCCTGTTACCTCAACAAAGACATAAAAGAATCAAGACTGTTGGACTCAGCACTACCACATTCTTGGGTAACAAGTACAGCCCCTAAGTTCCACAAATCAAAAGGTTGCGAATAAAAGCAGCCCCGTTTGTAAATCTGCACTTTTAAAAACACCATTTCTAAGCTCGTGTGAGTGGAGCAAGCAGCGCTAACATCGAAAACCCATTCTCGTCGCCTTATTGTTGACATCTGAACGCCTAAGTATCCGTTTAGTCCATTTAGTATCGCCTTATTCACAGCCAACCCCTTGATTGCTAAAAACTGTTGGACTATTCGCCACTTGTGCACGTCTTGAAAGTCAATGTTTCACAGGCGGTCGGTCTATTCCTCCCAACGAGCGGAATTCTAAAAAACCACTCAACATACGTGCATTTGTTGGGCAATCAATTGTTGCAATACGTATGGATTGATGGCAGATGACGGCAGACTGCCAGCATGATGTTGCACCAGGCCACCACCGTTGACCAATTGTGGGTTCTGCATCGCGCTGCCTGCCGAGACGTGCAGCTGTTGCAACTGGGCCTGTTGCAATGCTGCCGACATGGCGGCATGAGATGACGTTTGCAGTGCTGGTTGCTGATCGATGGTCGACTGCTGGGTGAACGACAGTGCGACGTTTTGACGCGGTTCAGTCGAATGATTCTTCAAATTAAAATGGAAACAAACAAGGTGTGTGGATTAAGCAGTTACGCTGACTTTACATGTTAATTACATCACCTGAGTTAAACCCCTCCAGTGACATCTATTAGCTGCATAGGGTAAGCAAACGGACGCCCAATGAAGTAATTCATTTGGACGAGGAGGCTTAGCATAAATAACAGGACCGAGTTCACGTGGTACAATGTCCGTCCAAATTATTCATTAACCACCTGGTCTTCTTTTCCATCCGGATAATGGATGGACTTCCATAGCTATTCTGGCTGGATAAGTGGGTGAAGAACATCATCGCAAAAATAAACGATGTGTCGTACGATGCCAATATCAAATAAGGCTGAGAAGGAAGAGAAGTGGGCCGCAAGGACAATTTTTTAGCAAACGACAGAAAATAAGCGAATTGGTATTGAAAGTCTCCATGGCATAAAGCATGTTGCCTCGGTGCTTTTCAAAACAGAAAAAAATTGTAAAATTTTTGTAGTCAAATAAACTATAATGATTGTCCATCCAACATGTAAAATTACGGTTTATATATCCAGTTATTTATTGACACAAACTTTAATACATCAATAGAGGTACAATCAGTATACACATCATTACACACCATCAAACAAAACAATACAAAATAAAAGTACAAAGTAAAAAATTGAGACATTAATCAATTCATATAATAGTTATCAATGTAAAACAACTGTTGACATATATTTTTGCATAAATTTTATCAACTATAGATCTTTCATTGAAAGATGATACCAGTAGCAGTGACATTTTCTGGTAAACTGAATTTTAAAGTATGTTCAAATCAACGCTAATAATGTTTTCTTTTACGTTTAAAATGATGTTTTTAAAAAAAGTATTAGATACAAAATTAATTCCTACTATTAGATTTTAATCACAGTACCATAAATTTCACTATTTATTGCTAAATAAAAAATGAAATGTTTATATAATTTCCAAATATATTATTGATTTACAAGATATGTAGTCATGGTGTATTGGAGTAGCGCACCCATTCCCAGGGCCCGCATAAATATTAGTAAATTTAGTTTGGCATTCTATAAATATATATTGCATTCATAACTAGTTTGCATTGGAGTAGCGCACCCATTCCCAGGGCCCGCATAAATATTAGTAAATTTAGTTTGGCATTCTATAAATATATATTGCATTCATAACTAGTTTGCATTAAAAATCCGACAAACCTGATGCTGATGTTGATAGGCGCCATACAACGCAGATAGCTGTTGTTGCCGCAACAATAACGCTTCCGTTGCTGCACGCTGAGACGCCAGTGACGTATCGACGAGACCAACACCTGGTGCACCTGCTACATTGGTCAGAATAGTAGCGGCAGCAGCAGTGTTGTTGCTACTATAAACAGACGACGGCCCAGACGACGCAGAGTAGACCGCCGGTTGGGCGAACACGAAAGGCTGCTGACCAAGCTGTTGCTGCAGCATGTCCAATTGACGCTGAGCAGCGTGGTGTTGTTGGTGCTGTTGCAACACCAATTCGTTGACATTGGCCGAAGACACTTTGGAATTGTCATTCAAATACATGCCGCTACGTCGCAGAGCGTGTTCCTTGGCTTGTTCTTGCAATGCTTCAACAGGCCAATGCAACAACAACAAATACACGATGAAAAATGGATGCAAATCGAAAAAACGAACAACGAAAACACCTCTTCAATGGCTAGCATAGCATCCCAAATTCCCATACGAAAAGATTGTTGGATGCGAACTGAACTTGGCGAGAAGATCGCTTCCTTGCGATAACGCCAGTGTTTATGGGAGACGAAGCATTTTTCTTTGGGAGAAATGGGGGTTAACGGATCCACAAGTCTAACCGGTTACATATGGTGAATAGTTACCTTGAGATGCCGTTCAAGCATCTTGGGTGTATACTAGCACCCATTGACTGAACGGGAGTCCAGTGAAATCCTAGTTATAACGCTGTGCGCTCGGTCCCTGTTGTTATTCGTCTAGACGCCTGTGGATACCTAGTCCAGGATGCAGCACATGGAAGAGGAACAGTCAGAAATATCACCATCATTGGAAATTGAAACTTAAATGAGCATTACTCAAATCCTCGTGGATCATTAGCATCCCAAAACAAACAACCTAAATATGAACGTACCCCGATAATGCTCGACTTTTTCAGGAGGAATGACAAACTCTGAAGTGGCCATATTTTGATCCGAGTTTTCAATTTTGACAGCTGGCGACGAATTTCTGTTCGAGTGATGACCACTGCCCGTCGAAGCGACTTCATTCGAAGATGCATCGTCTGTGCTTGGCTGTCCCGACTGGATAGTTAGGCCGAAACGCTTAGCCACATCTGGAGGGACCTAACAACAAATGAATACGTAATATAGACAACATGAAACGGGTACTTCTGGTATTATTATTATTATTATCAGCTTTATTACTTCAAAAGTACATTCAGCATCGCGGAATACAAAAAATTGTACCATGACATAAGAAAAAAAAGTCGGAAACCATAGTTATATAATAATCCTAAATTTCCAATGGTGATAATCCTGACTGTTCCTATTCCATGTGGTGCCCATAAGCATCCAAACTGACAACAGCGGGGACTGGGCTTCCGCTTTGGCGGGTGAATGTAAGCATATTCCGAGGGTACCTGAAAGGTATATTAAGGTATACGTATACCATATGTAGCTGTCAGGCTAAGGGAGATATCCCTGACAAGGATGTCGTTTACCAGCCAAGACACATCGTTATGCTTTTACGCATGTTATACTTATCAAGTCATTGCAGTTGACCGTGCCGGCGTGGTCTAGCGATACAGCGCTCGATTTGGAGTTCGGTGGTCATAAATTCGAATCCCACCACCGGCCCACTAAAATTCGTGCCCACATTCGGATTCGCTAAAATGTCCTCTGCTGAAAGGTGCGTTTCTTGTGCAAACACTCAAAGTAATAAACATTTTAAAAAATAACATCGTACTAATATAGAAGTAATCATTCATTCATTTTGGTTGGTGACGTGGTCACCTCTTCATTATTTCCCAAATTTATACGACATGTAAAACGATCGATTTCGATGGCTTGGCAAGCGTAGACAAACGTGGAAGAATAACAAAGTTTCTTGGCTGGTAAACGGCATCCTTGTGACGTCGCCACTGTTCGCAGAGATTGACGAGGCCGCCTGGTTTTTTGTCAGGGTTATCTCCCTTAGCCCAAGAGCTACATATGGTATACGTATACCTATAGATACCTTTTAAGTATCCTGGGTGTATGTTCGCACCCACCCGCCGTAGCAGAAGCCCAGTTATACCGCTGTGCATTCGATCCCTGTTGTTATTAGTCTAGATGCCTAGGGGCACCTAGTCCAGGATGCACCACGTGGAGGATTAACAGTCAGGAATATCACCATCATTGGAAATTGAGACTTTATAAGCATTACTCAAATCCTCAGGATCATTAGCGGTGACTACGTAACCGCTGAATGAAAGATTTTACCTATGCAGTTGGACAAACACAGCAGGGTTCGAGTGCACAGCGGTATAACTAGGTTTCTGCTTTGAGGTATAGGTGCAAGTATACACTCAGAGTAGTTAAAGGTATACGTATTACAAATGTCGGGGTTCAAGTAAAAAACCCTGATAAAAAATTTGGCAGCCCGTGAACCTTCTGTAAATTGGCGCTGCCGCAAGGATAACCTCTATCAGTTAAAAAACTGATTAGTCTTTTACATTTGTTGGAGGAACATAAAAAAGTGAAACGTCTATTCAATTCATTCACCAACCTGTGGTCCAATGTATGGAATAGATTTTTCCATTTCTTGATTTTGAGAATAATCACATGACTGCAACGCCCCCGCTTGTTGTGGCAATGGAATATCGACTGTAACGGACGGCGTTGTACGGAGTTGTGCTTCGGACACATTATTCTCTTCAGCTTTAGGATTAACATTGTTGGGCGATATAGAATTTCCACCGGTAGCTTTGGTGTTTTCTAAATGGAAATTGCAAAAATACATCAAAGTCACAATTTCTTCCTAATTAACAAGAATAATGTCAAAAGCTGTTTCATTGTATAAAAAATATTGGTGGAGTGACATATTTACCAAATTAATAGGTTTATGCAGGATGTGGCAGATAGGAGTCTTGGATAGAGAGGAGTTGCGGAGTGTCAGACATAAGGCAACTGCGTCACTAGTTCGCTCTATTTATATAAATCAAAATTGTATTGCAATAATTAACAAAAACAATGCTCTAGTCCATTTTATAAAGTGCAAAATTATTGACTAAAATAAACGTTACATTTTGCTTCCAGACAATAAAAATCGTAATAGAATTGTAATTTTTACAGCCATTTTAAAATACAGTGTAAATGGCTTGAGAAATAAAATGTTCAATTACGAAAATTAATAATCTAATGCAAAACCAAATTCCACATTAGGTTGAAAATATGTAGGAACCCCACATTAAACGCCCTAAGAAAATTCTGGAAATCATTGAAAATTACCTTAAATATTAAAAATGCATAGCTTTTATTGTCCATTTTGTATGTGTGTACATATTTTTAACAAATTATTTCAAAGCAACTAATTTGTTTGTTTTTCAATTTTTTATAAATATCAACATTTGTAGTAGTGAAAATCGACGAAGATAATTCGAAGTCCCAAATAATAAACAATATTATTTTATTTCATCAAAAATTAACATTTAATTTTTGGTAATTAATATTCTTCAAATATTGACAATTTTGTTTGAATGTATCAATGGTACATACCAGTGGGAACGGCTATAAAAAAACAACCGTTCCCACGCCATTGAGAACTTCCGTTTCCTCTTGTTATTCCGTTCCACTTTGGTTTCCATCTTGGTCCTTCCCACGATCCGATCTTGTAATTTGGCAATAAACGTTTCTCGGTTCCGTCTTTACGTTCTTATTCATTACTACAAGTAATCAGTACAAACGTAAGGTATTGGAAGGAGACTACGACTAGGTCCACAACTAACGCAACCTTCGACGACAAGCAACACCGCTTGTCACATCCAAACCGCCCTCATCTCGCATTTAGTGAAACGAGGCTACGTGGCCTGCAATTTGGAGTCAATTCACTAAAGTGGCGGAGACGGCGTTCAAACCCTAGTCAACCAAATTTTGGATCTTCTTCGTTCGTGGGAATAAGAACGTAAAGACGGAACCGGGAAACGTTTATTGCCAAATTACAAGATCGGATCGTGGGAAGGACCAAGATGGAAACCAAAGTGGAACGGAATAACAAGAGGAAACGGAAGTTCTCAATGGCGTGGGAACGGTTGTTTTTTTATAGCCGTTCCCACTGGTATGTACCATTGATACATTCAAACAAAATTGTCAATATTCGAAGAATATTAATTGCCAAAAATTAAATGTTAATTTTTGATGAAATAAAATAATATTGTTTATTATTTGGGACTTCGAATTATCTTCGTCGATTTTCACCGCTGTATATTCTTGTTTGTGATCTTAATTTTAATTTTATAATAATATTAGTATGAAATATTACTTTTTACGCAAATTTTTTTACTTATACTGCTAAGATAATATCTGACGAACTTTTTAGTACAATTTAGATGCGTTTCATATAATTAAATGGTTTGACAAAAGCGAATGAATGATACTGTATTGATTTTGACAGCATCTTGTTTATATACAGTAGACTTTCAAGAAACTTTAATCACAAAAGTCATGCATAAAACAATCAAACCGAATGCAGAACGTACTCGTACTGCCGCCGCTACTGACGAGGCCAACAACTCGATTGACAGCTGCCGATACCGTTTCGTTGACGCTGGGAATGGAAACGGAAAGACGCAAATGGGAAGTGTGACTCGGTCGTTGCTTGTCCCGACTGTCAAATTCGGTTCGACCCGAACGCTGACGATAGTCCTTCGTCTGCCGACGCCCACTGACGAACCGATTGCCATGAGGAGTGCAGCACAAACGACGAGACGTCGACCGTTTGGCAGATGAATTGCGCCGGCGACGCGAACGCGACGAATAGACACTCGATTCGTCGGACGAACGCCAAGAATCGCGAGAACGCGACCGACTCGAATAGTAACTACGTCTTCGTGGGGGTGGTGTTCGATGGCGATAGAGGGGCCTCCTGCTCCGGTGTCTACGGACTCTACCCGAACTGGAGCGAGAATTGTAACTCGATCGGGATGAATGCCAACTGCGGACACACGACGATGTAGTTGAGGATGAAACTGTCGACAATGAGCGAGAACTGTACGATTTGCGATAACTGCTGCGTCTGTGGCGATGCTTGTACCGATGTGACGAACGCGATCGAGATGAATACGGAGCCGCCCTACTCCGCGAAGAAGACGATGAATAAGCATGAGAACGATGACGGTGCCTAGAAGGACTTTTCCCGTTCGCATTGTTCTTGGTCCAAGTTGAAGAACCGTCGTACGACGATCCAGATTTCCTTCTCCGATGTCGTCGGTGCTGATGATCGTCATTGCGACTGCGACCTTCAACATCGCCGCCACCACCACCTCCGCCGGTGCCATCATCGTCATCATTGTTCGAACTGCGTCGCTTGGTGGATTTGCGACTTTGCGATTCTGCCTTGGACTTTTTGTCTTTCGAACCACCACCTTCCTTCTTCAACTGATCTGTCGAATCGACACGCGAAGCGGTGTGTTGTCGCGACCCAGCAGAGTCACGAGCACTAGCCCGTTTTTTGTCTACAACGGCGGAAGCATCGAAGTCGCTTTCGCTCGAATCCCACGTTGACTTGGCTGTTGTTTTCACTATTTTGACGTTCGCGCCTCCCGAGGACGTCGAATTCGCCGCTGCACCTGTGCTGCGCCTATCTATTGATGCGACTTCCTCTCGGCCACCATTTTCCTTTTTCGAGTTCGATTTGGCGCGTTTGTCCTTGTCCAAGTCTTCATCAGAACTGTTGTTGTACGAAACGAGATTGGCACTTGAAAACTTTCGACTTCTTTTCGATTTGCAACGTGACTGATCGACCTTGACCTTTCGTTTCTTGTCATCCAAAGTCACGTGGCACTTAGCGTCATCCACGTGGTCTTTTTTGTTCAATGGATTGGCGACATCGTGAGATTGCGCGGATGCCGACGACGACTTCTTTGAAGACGAGCTGCTTTTTGTTTGACTATCCGATCGAATTCCGACTGGTTCGTCGCACGGTGTCGCTTTTGGGCTGCCTTGATGTTCTGTTCAGTGAAAAAGCAATTCACAACTGATTATTATAATTGTCCACGGTGGATGTTTAATCGATGCCCACATCTTATTGTATTGCATCGTGGCTAGAGTTCAGCTTGGAACTAACCATTTCATTTGGCAAAAGCACAAATATTTTAAGAAAGGAACGACATGAACAGAGCACCTGCATCCTATTTTAATCGACAATATTTAAAGCTGTTATACTATAGGGAAATCCACAAAAACATTGCAAGAAATCAAAATTATCACCATAATCGCACACACATTGTGAATATTACTGAAAACCCCATCCTCACCTGCACGTGAAAATTGTGCTCAAAATAAATAGCAAAGACCTTTGTCATTAGCTTGAATCCTTGCAAACAGTGTAGTCACATGGATGCAGTCTACCAACCAAGAAACTTTGTTATAATTCTACTCGTCGCTTATCTGAACGGGCCAAAAGAACACATTCCCAAGTGGATCGATAAAGAGTCCAATTCAAATGAACGTTGGTGCACTTCGTCAATATTACGTCACTTGGTTCAAACAAAACATCGAGTGAACTTTAATGATTGCTTTAAAGTGTTGATAACTACTCAAACCGTTAATATGTTAAAAACACTTGAATCTGTGTACATCCGCACACTAAAACCTATCTTGTGTGCACAAAAACAATTTGTAACTTCATTAAATTTAACGTGGACTTAACATATGCATGTTGCATATGTGTATGTATGTATAGTTATAAATGTTAAGTTAATTACATCATATAATTTTATTTATATATACTGATTCTTTATATGTTTGTGACTGAAGAGAATATACGAAATGAATTCATCTCACAGTTTACGTCTTTTGTTATTTTTGTTTGGAATTCTACATTCGTTAAGCTTATCAAGCTATCGAAATTGATCATTTGCAATGCCGTATAAGGAAAATAATGGAGAGGTGACACCACATCAGCAACCAAAATGAATGAAATGAATTACCCTAAACGTCAATATGTCAAACAGAACGTAAGACAACAATTAATTGTAACATTGCAAGATTATGAGATATCTGTTAAAACCAAACTTATTCCACTCATGGGGATGTAAATAATCTTGAGGATATAAGTAATGTTTATAAACTCTCAATTTCTAATGATGGTGATAATCCTGACTGTTCCTCTTCTACGTGGTGCATCCTGGACTAGGTGCTCATATGCATCTAGACTAATAACAGCAGGGATTGGGTGCACAGAGGTATAACCGGGCTTACACTTCGGTGAGTGCAACAAAATGTAAGACAACAATTGATTATAATATTGAAATTATTAGACATTAGTCAACGTAACATAAGTTGGTGGCACAGTCACCTTTTCATTCATTCCAAGTTTAAACAGCTTCTCGAATTCCTATATAAAATTTTGTCGAATGCGAATTGAACTGAAGTTTCTTGGCTAAAAAACCGCTTCCTTACGACGACGCCAGTGTTCACAAGAATTGACAATCTTATTTAGGGTTTGACTGATTCACAAGTCCAGATGGCTGCATATAGGAAATAGTTATCTTGAGATACTTTATAAGCATCTTGGGCGCATGCTAACACCTATTCACTGAATTTAGTGAGAGCCCAGTTGTACTGCTGTGCACTCGGACCCTGCTGTTATTCGTCTAGATGCCTGTTGGTATCTAGTCCAGGATGCACCACGTGGAGGACGAACAGTCAGGAATATCACCACCATTGGAAATTGATACTTTATAAGCGTTACTAAATTCCTCTGGATTATTAGTATCCCTAGATATTTCTTAAAACAACATTTATTCCACTCATGCAAATAAAAATATAAGACACAATATGGATTACACAAACATGAATTTGGAAAATAGCAATCTAATAGTCATTTTGCCAACACACCAACATACCTTCGTTGTCGGTTTGAACGCATTCGCGGTCGACAACAGACGATGTTGCATCGTCGGAACAAGTACCATTCGTCACTTGTCCACTCTGCACTGGTTGCACTGCAGGATTATCATTATCATCAAGCACACTGAACAAAAAATTGTAGTTATACGCATACATGTAATAATAGGAAAAAATGAATCATGCATTTTAATACAAACTATAAAAGTAAGTAATGGGAAAAACACATCCAACCTTTGAATTTACAAACTAAAGTCAACGACAATGAATTGTATTTCAATTTTTCGGTAGAAATGTGCTAATCCTGACTGTAATTTCACGTGGTGCATCTCATCATCATCACATCGAATTCGATGTTTTACACTGGGGGAGCCAATACCATTAAACACAATTCTCGCATCGAAAGCTTGATACAAGATAAGGTTAATCTTTATCATCATATTCGGGGTTATACATCCCCACTGATTATTATGGCCCAAATTACCAAAAGTTTGCAAAAAAAACCAACTTTTGCAATGTACACTTAATAAACTATACTTGAGGTATGCTGACTTTAAATGTTAATTACATCCCAAATTAAAATCCTCCAATAACCTCTGTTAACTGCAAATGATAAGCAATCGGACACCCAATTAAGTAATTCATTTGGATAAAGAGGATTGGCATCAATAAAAGGACTGAGTTCACGTGTTACAATGTCCGTCCAAATTTTCCGTTAGCTACCTGACCTTTTCCATCCGGGTAATGGATGGTCTTCAATAGCTATTCTGACTGGATGAATTTGGCAATCTTCGTAAAACATGGCAAATTAATACTAAATGTGCTACAGATATTTGGTGCATCTTGAACCGGGTACACAAGGAAATAACTGCGCTTTTGCTTTCGTGGATGGTACTTGAAAGGCATTTCAAGATATACACATACTATATAAAGCCTTGACCCCAAAGGGTCAAAAAGTCTCGTTCAGTATTGTAAACAGTGACACCGTTACAAGGATACCATCTACTTGCCAAAAACCTTGATTACCTTCCTACAGAACATTACACAATTTTCTTCAAATGTTGTGCAAATGAGGAAATAATATCACCAACCCGCTGACTAATTAATTGTAGGAATTATTTGAGTATTGCCTAAAGTCTCAATTTTCAATAATTGTGATATTCCTGACTGTTCGTACTCCACATGGTGCATCCTGGACTAGGTACCAATAGACATCTTAAGGCATACGTATATAATATGTAGACTAAGGGAGATAACCCTGACAAAAATTCAGGCAACCTTGTCAATGTTGTGAACAATGGCGACGTCACAAGGATACCGTCTACCAGCCAAAATACTTCGTTATTCTTGTACGTTAGTTACGCTTATCAAACCATCGAAGTCGATCGTTTATATATGAAAAACAATGAGAGGTGACCACCTCACCAACAAAAATAAATGAAATGAATGATTAAATCGACAAAACTTAAACAACAAAGTACATTGTTAAAAAATTCAACAATGCTCAGTTATTTTTATTCAAACGTTATTTAATACAAAACTCACTGCAAATTTTCTGCAAGTTCTTTGTGTTCTTCTTCTTCTTCCAACTAAAGACGTATTATAAAATTCAAAAACAAAACTAATGCACAAAATGTTCTGTTAACTTGTTAAATTAAAAAAAACTAGATAATTTTGAAAATACTAACTGATTTCTTGACACACATTTGTAATTTTTGAAAAAATAATCTAATAGCAGCAACTCGCGGTTCTTGGACTTGTGTATTTTGTTCATCAGAAGATTTATACTGACCGCGGTTAGTTCTCCTTGGCAAGGCCCCAACGTCAGATAAGTAGAAGGATGAAAGAAACTCATCACTGGCGTCTAGTAACAATGATGATGGCAGTGAATAGCAACCAAATCACAATTAAACGCCAAAGTAGGGTTAATAACATCAGTCCATTAAAAGCATATCATAAGTATCCACAAACATTGTACACAAAACAAAGAATCCATATATACAATTAAAACTACGATGCAAAATTAATACAACACCATAATCCAAATGTATGCACAAAATAATCAACAGTATAAATAAAAATTAAATTAGTGTTTAAAATGTTGCGTAAAGCAAATACAAATATATACAGAAATACAGATATTAGACTAGAATCTACATTTTACCGGTGTAATAAAATGTTTAATCAGCAAATCCATTGCTACAATAATAGCGGAACACTTATTAAAAACTGTTGGGCATGACAAAATTGTGCATTCGTAAAATATAAAGCCAACTGATTAACAAAATAATACACAACAAAGATGCTAAACGTGAAAATATTTAACAAACATGCCTAAATAATGCACTGAATATGCCCAAGTTTAATACTAATTATTCCAAATATGAAACCAATAAAATAACTTTTCTATTCAGTATAGATAGTCAAATTTAACATCAATAAAAAGTTTAAACATGTTGTCAGAACATTAGTAATAATCTTTTTTCAACTATATATACGAAAAAATTGTATATCCAACAAATATGACAAGATAATTAAGAATTAATGAATCTAGCAATGCCACAACACTTGACAAGGTTTCTTGATCTGCATGGAGATGCTAATAATCCAGAGGATTTGAGTAATCCTTCTAAAGTCTCAATTTCCAATAATGATCATCCTGACTATTCCTCCATCTGGTACATCCCGGACTAAGTGCTCATAATCATCTAGACTAGTAACAACAAGGACCGAGTGCACAGCGGTATAATTCGATTTCACTTTGACTGGTGGGTGCAAGCATACACCCAAGATACTTAAGGTATACGTATACCACATGTAACCGTTGGCTGAGAGATAAAAAAATCATCGAAGTCGATCGTTTGTCGTATAAATATGGGAAATAATAAAGAGGTGACCACGTCATCAACCAAAATGAATGAATGAATGTCATCTCTGCATTGAATGAATGAGGAGTTTCACCAGCTGTATAGACTCGGGGTAAACTATCTACATTACAGTGCTAATATATTATACATTTTTGACCAACTAATGAAAACATTACTTGTATCCAACTTCAATCTTAACAAATACCCGCTAAATAAATTCTATTTAAAAAATTATTAATTTTACGATATATGAGCACAACTCAAGTCCCCATAATTAATGACATCCAACATAAAATTTAAACAAACAAATCTCGTTTTTATACTATACTATACTATACTATAGTATATATATATATATATATATATATATATATATATATAGCAAACAGCAAGCAGTGGTCGATGTGAAAAATAATCTTTCAAATGATTTGCCAAAAGATTAAGCAAACAAAACGAACAAATGAAGAAATCATACAACATACCTAATATTGCTGCGTCTACACATCCACACATATGTAAATCACGGAATTGGTAGGAAAAAATACCAACATTTAAAAAAATTAGCACACAAACATGGTGGGAAAAACAACACACAAAAAATTAAATTAAATTGCATGAAATGTATGTAAATAAAAAGGAAAGACTTCAGTTAGATATTATGGAATTACATATTTGCATTTTTCTTAACTAATAAATAAATCACTTATCCACTATATATATATATACAAGTTCAATTATTTAAAAAATTAATAACAACGTACCACTAAGTTTGATTCACCCGTGACCTGAAAATAAAAAACAACATCGCAATGAACAATATACTTACTATAAAAATAGAAATATATGGAGCAGTAATTAAATTAATAATTTAAAAATAGTATCAAGTGTACTAACAATTCAAACCTAAATCTTTCAAAATTCTTAAATATTCAAAAGTAAAAATACATTATATTATTAATCTTGTTTTGAGTAATATTGACAGATCAGCCATTGCGAGTATTGATTTATTCTACTAACCTACATTATATCCAAGTATTAAATATTAAAGTATGAAATTCATATTTTGCCAGAAAACAATTAATATTGTTTTATTTTAGTTAAACGAATTCAAAAAAATATTTGTGAAACTCTTAATACCAAGCTATTACAGTTCAAGAAATCAAAAAATTGGTTGTCTATTTAAAATTATTCTAATGATTTGCTTTTTCTTATTATTTTAGTTAATCAAGTTATTCAGTTAGTCCTATTTAATTTATTCTGTTGTACATTAATATTATTGATATAACCTTTAATACATCAATAGGGGTACATTAAGCATGTTGATACACATATAGCATATAATTAGTGCCATTAAAGAAAAACAATACCAAGTAAGAATACAAAATAACAATGAAACAAATTAATTCAGTGACAAAATTAACCAACAGGATAAGTCATAATAGGAAATGTATGTGTGAATGTAATTCACATAACAATAAGTATAAATCATTTTGATAGGCTAATAATGTCATTCAAGCATCAATCAGGATTAGTAGGTAATCGAGATAATTTAAATTTATTCGTCCTTAATGGTATTGTCTTGTTTTCTAAAATATTCCCATATTTCATGACAAGGGTGAATGTCGTTCGACCATGACATCCATTTCATTGTAGATGGTGACGCGTAGTTACCTCCTCTACTTCTACTTTTGTATGGCATAATAAACGATCGATTTCAATGGTTTGATATGCGTAACAAATGTAGAAGGATAACAAAGTTTCTTGACTGGTAGACGGCATCCTTGTGACATCGCCACTGTTTGCAAAGTTTGAGGCCGCCTGAATTTTTATCAGGATTATGTCTCTTAGGTCAAGGTATGGTATACATATACCTTAAGATACCTTTTAAATACCTTGGGTGTATGTTTACACCCACCTATCGTAGGGGAAACCTAGTTATATTGGTGTGCATTCGGTCCCTGTTGTTATTAGTCCAGATACCTGTTGACACCTAGTCCATGCACTACATGGAGAGATAATAGTCAAGAAAAGCACAAACATTGTAAATCGAGACTTTATATACATCCTTAGAATCATTGACATCACCACTGGCATGACACTAATTAAAAAACACCTAAAATTAACAAATGCAGAAATGAAAAAATTACAGTACTAATAAATTTAAAATGGAAAACATACTTGTGCAGTGCCAGTAGAAGATTTATCTGAAATGAAATAAATGATACACATGCATAGAATAGATTATATTAAACATGTATTTAAAACAAGTAAACGTCATTTAAATAAAACGTTTTATAATTAAATCTGTCTAAAATTGCAACTACTCTTATTAATACCAATATTTCGGAATAAGTAATCAATATATAAAATTAAAAATATGGAAACAATGATACTAAGGAAAGTAAAAAGGTTGCTCATTAGAAAATGAAATTACACTGCGCTTGAAAGGAAGGAACGTTTAAAAGTGAATTTTACATTTACTTGCAGTGCGACCAAAATATAAAGTAGCATATTATTTCAGTTAATTATTGATAATTGACAAAACAAAATAATCACATTCAAAAATTGCATCGCTTGTTAACAGTACAATAAACAAATAATATTACATCATGTATATAAAAAGTAACACAACACTTAAGAACAGCACAAATCTAAAAATGTCAACATAATTTAGTTAATACAAACACCGAAACAATCGAAAGCGGTAAATGTTAGTCGAAAACAAAATGCAAAAAGTCGGTACATTAAATAAATAACAGCTATTCCTATAGCCAATGTTTTATCAAGAAACTACATCCTCATCGTTTTGTAATTCAAAGTAAGAACCGCATAAGAATAATCACATGTTTATAGGCTAAAACATGTACCAAACTGACCAATAATTTTTATATCAATAAAAATAAAATTATAAGTACAAACACCAACAATGACCTCACATAAAACACAATTAAAACTAAAGAAAATCATATGAACAAAGAGACATTATAAAATCTTACAACTTAGTCACAGTATAAAACACAGGTACTATTGATTATGAAACAAAAAGTTATTGCACACTATGGAACAATAGTGCATGTGATTAAATATTTTACAAAATGTATTACACAAATTATTCAGTGGCATGCACACTTTAAAAACCATGTGAGCTTGTAAGAAAAGTATATTTAAACATAGTAGTTACGATATATATATATATATACATATATATATATATATATATATTATATATATATATATATATATATATATATATATATATATATATATATATATATATATATATATATATTAGTGAATAACTGCAATTTTAACACCATTTAATAAATCACTTCATTTACAAATTTTTAAAAGTAACATAACATTACAACTGATATGTACAAAAAACAAAAAACAATACATTTAATGAACGCCAATCATGCGATTTAACACAAACAATTACCCGCAGAAAAATATCTGAGTCCACGAAATAAAAGCAAAACGTTAGATAAATTTTTGTTAACATTCTAAAAGTGCATCGACACATGCGCACAGTTCAAGTGCAAATAATACACTAAAGTAAGCACAAACAATCAACATGAAAATCGGGTAAACTAGCACTATTTGTTTTTAAAAAACCATATCGGTTTTGGGTATAGCTCAAAAACCTTAAAAAGATGTGACAATGCAAATACATTTAGGCGGCATCAAGTTATAAAAATAACAAAACTTTTATTAAACAAACCTTTACTAGATAAACTATTAAGATAATCATAAGACGTAAAGCTTCAATTATGAACATTCAAAACGATGGTTATAGTTAAAATCATAGAAATAATTATATTACATTAAAATAACTATATTGCAATATATATGACAAACGGTAAAAAGTGAGGTAAAAATGCAATAGCAAAAATTAACGATCATTATGTTACTAAAAATACATGAGCTAAAAATATAAATATAATATCTACAAGGTAAAATTTTTAATACCAATTAATCAATCAGACATAATTCCCTAAATAAAACCTCCAAATTGTGTTCCTTGGTCAAATTGAAGTTGTATAATACCAACTGCGTCGTTAGTGCGTTCATCATCATACGAAACACCAAAAATTAAAGGAACAAAATGTGGTTAAAACACATTAAAAAACCATCTATACGTAAACACAGACGTTCATAAAATCACCAAACAAGTGAAAATTATAAAAAAAGTAAGTGCAATTTTTTAATAATTAAACCAAAAAATAAAATTATAAAACCTCAACATAAAATAATCACAGTAAGTTTAACATTAACAAGTAAACGTATTAGTACTAAATAAACTTGCATCTATAAGTTTAATATAAAAATTTTACTTATCTCATTCTTGGGATGCTAATAATCCTGAGGATTTCAGTAATGCTAATAAAGTCTCAATTTTCAATGATGGTGATATTCCTGATTGTTCGTCCTCCACGTGGTGCATCCTGGAATAGGTGCTCACATGCATCTAAACTAATAACAACAGGGTCCGAGTGCACAGCGGTATAATTGGGCTTCCGCTACGGCAGGTGGGTGCGAACATACACCCAGAATACCTAAAAGTTATCTAAAGGTATACGTATACCATATGTAGCTCTTGAGCTAAGGGAGATAACCCTTACAAAAAATCAGGCGGCCTCGTCAATCTTTGCGAACAGTGGCGACGTCACAAGGATGCCGTTTACCAGCTGAAAAACCTTATTCTTATACGTTTGTTACGCTTATCACGCCATCGAAATCGATTGTTTATATGTCGTATAAGTATGGGAAATAATGAAGAAGTGATCACGTCACCAACCATAATAAATGAATGAATTATCTCATTCTTATTAAGTGAATGTTTAATAAAAAATGTCTTAGTAAAGTTAAAGGCCCGCATTTATTGATGGAGTTAAGACTTGAACTCTAGTGTCCACCACTCACCCGCAAACTTTTAACTAATAACTGAAAAACATGAATTTTATTTGCTTATTTTCTTGCATCAAACTATTAGACTTTTAGTAAAACATATCCCGCAAACACCACACCCAAAACGTTGCGCACAAAACAGAATAAAAAAACAGTAAATCCTATAGAATTTGTCCAATTTACATTAAGCACGATTATTATCTATCATAATTAATAATCATGTTAATTAACATCACTTAAACTTGAAGTAAAAATAAACACAGAATCTGCAATCATATACTTGTATACTAATTAGAACTTCAAAACCAAGTAGTTATGCAGTTAGTTGAACAAAGTTCCGATCTAGCCAAAATACCGATTGAAAAGATTCCATTTAAAAAAGTGATTTCACATTTAGCTTCTCGTCAAAATCATTGCCGATAATCTCTTTGATAAACTTATGCATGTTTATGTTTCAAAAACATAGTCAATTTCTGTTCATTGTAAATAATATAAAATTCTGTAATAGTAATGAAAATATTCACTCTACCAAAAACGCAACAATAACATGCAGTATAATCTTGAGTAATACTTATAAATACCAAATTAACAATACATTACTCTCTCTCTCTCAATATATATATATATATATATATATACCACACAATGCTATCCAATTGCAACTTATAAAAACATTAATGGATAAATAAGAATTATAAGCCAAGTCATAAAAACCTTGTAAATAATATAAGTTCAACAAATCAAATATAAAACACTTAATTTAGAAATTGCAGGTGAAAACTGCATAAAACATAAAACTTCAATTACGTAGCCTAAATAATTAATACCCGGACATACACTTAAATTTGTTTAAAAATACCTTACACTAAGTTTATGTCATATAGTGTATTGCTAACATAGCTTTAAATTTTCAAAAAATAAAAAATGTCCCCCAACTAATAATTTTACATAACCTACCAGTTTCAATTAAAACCCCACTATTAGTGTCATCCATCAAGGCAATCGATGCCGTAGGATCCGACTCGGACATCTAGACTGTACTGCTACTAAAATGGCTAATCAAATAGTACAAAAAAACAAAAAATTAAAAACTTTAAAATTAAAAAAAAAATATTAAAACAAATATTTTAAATAATTTATTAAATATATTACAATAAACCTTTATGTTTATACATTAAAGACTGAAAATGTGATATCGTAAATAGCAACTTCCGATTTCAGATTTGTTCACGAGTTAGTTAGAAAAAACTTTTTTCCAAAATGCTGGATTTAAAATTTTTTATGAGTTGAGTAAACCAAAACGTCTTTTAGTACTCAGTTCTCAACTTTTCAGGGGTGAATATGAAATGAATGGTGAGGTAAAGGGAGATCAGTCACAAAAAAAATTTTGAAACTAAGATAAAATCAAGATAGATAGTGGAAGTTAACAATTATAGAAAACAAGCAAAAATTATAATAAAACTAGCTACATATTACAATGCAAAAACACTGCAATAATCTTTTAAATGAAGAAAAGAGAAAAGGATGAATAACGTTCCAGTGGACTTATAGCGTGACATCCGCCTCATTTTGCGAATTACTCGGTACTCGGTTCAATGCATCAGATATTAATAAATAATTAAATAATTAATTAAATAAAGTTATTAAAATAATACTTATTATAGGCCGATTTGAATAAACGTAATGACGGAGCTGAAACAACATGAATCGGTAAATTATTCTATGCAGATATGACTCTATAAAAAATGGTTTATGCTCAGACAACATTTTACTTTAGATTTGGTTAACTTAAAAGAATGTCCTCTGCTGGAGTCATTAACAAGGACTAATGGATAATCTGTATAGTCTGATTTTAACAGTTTGTATACTAGAATGAGATCGCCGGGAGTAGTTTACATTCTTAAACTGCCTAGGGATTTTAGTAAAGCTACATTGCATTTTGTCTAAAGTCATAATGTCAGTTTTTTGAAAAAGGAATGTTACTTGGATACAGTATTTGAGATGTGATCTAATTTATAACTGGTAGAGTAGACGCGCGCAACTGACGCGTAAATATTTTCTAGATTGCCCTTTAAGAACTTTGTGAGTTGGAAACAAGTAAAAGTAGGTTTTCTATAGTGTGCCGAGAAACTGAGGGAGAAGTTGAAGGTAATTCCTCAATCTTTAACTAAATTTACACAAGTAATAGGTTGTGAATTTGGGGTTTTGAACGTGTTGCCTAAAGGTTCATTGAGGAAAAAATAATTACACTTGGAAAAATTCAGAGGGATCGTATTAGCTAGTTGTTCATCATTATTATCGGGAATAAACACTCCCCACCGGTGAATATCACCCAGGGTAATTCAAATATCAAAATGTCTGCGAAAACATCAACTTTTCAATGTGTACTTAATGAACAACACTTGAGGTGTGTTGACATTAAATGCTAATTACATCTCGAGTTAAACTCCTTTAACGATCTCTGTTTGCTGTATGGGATAAACAAATGGACACCCAATTAAGTAATCCATTTGAACGGGGTGCTTAGCATAAATAAAAGGACTAAGTTCACAAACTACAATGCTCGTCCAAATTTTCCATTGGCCACTCGGTCTTCTTTTCTATCCGGGTAATGGATGGGTTTCCATAGCTATTCTGGCTAGATGAGTGGGCAATCTACATAGAACATGGTTAATCCATTTTAATCGCCTTTTATTGTGCTAGAGATGTATAGTCAATAAATGTTAAGTGACTTACAAATATCTGAGAAGGCAATTGTTGTACGTCATATAATTTGAGTAAATTTTATTGGATGTGGGTTCTGTTCTCTGATTGGTTATTGTCTAGTTAAGCTGTAATTGGATATTTTAAGCACTATTTAATGTAAATTTTTTTGCTCTCGCCTCATTTTGCAATGGCTTCAGTTTGTGCAGTGCACTGGACTCGACGTAAATATTACAGTTGGATAGACGTAAAAAATAGTATTCAGGTGTTTAAAGAAGGTAGCAATAGTGAGTTTTATCACTGTGTGTCGTCATTAAACCATGGAGGATGTGAAGATTTACCGTACAAGAAGGTTTTTTTAGATGCACCTTTTATCAAAAACGGAAACCAGAAAGTACTGGGATTCGCATTACCAAGTAACTTTATTTTTATGTAATGTCTGGTAGAACTAAAAATTTAAATTG
>JAKXYG010000703.1:0-21490 GCA_025895645.1 Cardicola forsteri
AGTTGGTATTATGTTAAGCAAAAATGCTGCTAAAGCTTTAATTGGATGGAAACCTGTGAGCGACCGTATCATTACAACTAGATTCAACACCAGATTTGCAAAAGTAACAATTGTGCAAGTCTATGCCTCTACTGAGGCTACTGAAGAGAACCAAAAAAATGTTTTTTATAATTAATTACAAAATTTGTTAGATAATGTGCCAAGTAAAGACATCAAAATTTTGATCAGTGATTTTAATGCGAAATTGAACAAAGACAGATCTGGGTACTTCTCAAATGTTGGACCACATGACTATGTTGATAGCATAAATAATAATGGTTATAGATTGTTGACGCTAAACAATTATTGTGGAATGAGTGTTGGCAACACTTTTTTCGCTTACATAAATATACACAAGACAATGTGGGTTTCTTCAAACGAAAAAACAACAAAGGAGATTGATTACATTTGTATTAGCACAAAATGGCAATCTTTATTGCAAATGTACGTGCATATCGCGGTGCAGATGTTGGTTCTGATCACAATTTTGTTGTTGAAAAATTTTGTTTATAATTAAAAACAATAAAAATCACAAAAACATTACATCCATTTTTGTGTAAGAAGCTTAAACAATCAAATATCTCAAATCAATTTAAAAAAAACATTTTAAAATCAGAAAAAAGTAAAAAAGTCTGATAATCAATGGGAATTGTTTTATAAAACAATTACACATTGTGCAGCAAATGTGCTAAGTAGAAGATGTCACTTTACAAAAAAACAATGGATTTCATTAGTTTCCTGGAATTTAATTGATCTCACAAAGAAAACAAAATTAGAGAGAGATCAATCTAACAATACTTTTATTTGGAAAATATTTGATGATAAATATAAAACTTTAGATAAACAGGTTGAAAAAAGCTGCCGCAAAAATAAGAATTATTGGTTAGAAAACAGATGCAGAAAAGCAGATAAGGCAGCAGCAAAAAATGATTCCAAAACTCTGCATAAAATTGTAAAACAATTATCGGGAGTTAGAAACAACACCGATATTCCAATCAAAGGAAAAGATGGTTGTTTACTTCTAACAAATAATAAGCAATCATTTAAATAAGTAGAACATTTCAAAAGAAATACTTAATCAGCCTATGCTAAATACTCTTATAAATTTTGATAATGATAATAATATAAATGTGACTCAAAATCCGGAAATATGCATTGATGACATTTCCGTAACTGAAGTGATTTATGCAATTAAAAGATTGAAAAATAATAAGGCAGGAGAACTTAATGAGATAACTGCAGAAATGCTCAAACATAAAGGTAATGTTGTAACAAGTGAGCTTGCTTATTTATTTAATGTTATATGGCATAATGAGCAAGTTCTAAATGATTGGCGGCAAGGGGTAATTGTTACTCTTCCCAAAAAAAGAAGTCTCAATAATTGCAATAATTGGCGCGGAATAACATTATTGTCTGTTCCTAGTAAGGCGTTTTGCAAAATAATTTTAAATCGTTTAAGTAATGCAGTAGATAAACACCTTTGAGAACAACAAGCAGGCTTTTGGAAAGGAAGAAGCTGTATTGAACAAAACATTCACCCTTCGTAACATCATTGAGCAAAGTCAAGAATTTTAGCAATCACTAACAATCAATTTTATTGATTTTATAAAAGCTTTTGACATTGTTGATTAAGAATCTTTGTGGGAAATCGTTAAATTTTACGAAATACCGTTAAAATATGTGAATATTATGCTTTCGTTATACCAAAATTCAAGTTGCTGTGTTCGAACAAAAAGTGGTTATTCTGCTATGTTCGAAATTGCTACGGGAGTACGTCAAGGATGTATTTTGTCACCGTTTTTTTTTTGATAATTAATTTTATTATGACTCAATTTATGAATAATTTGTTTTATGGTATTAAATGAAACCAAGGCAGACTACCGAATTTGGATTTTGCAGATGATATTGGTCTACTCAGTAAAACACCGGAAATGATGCAAAATATGACAACACGACTCAGTGATATCAGTTTTTGTATTGGCTTAAGGATTAATTGTTTAAAAACAAAAATGTTGTGCGTAAAATCAAGCAATAATTTGCCCATCAAAATTAGTGAACAAAATATTGATACTGTTGATTCCTTTACATATCTGGGAAGCATTATTAGTAAAGACGGAAAAACCGAAATTGATGTTAAAGCCAGACTTGGAAAGGCAATATCGGTTTTCAGTAGATTGAAACCAATATGGTCATGTTTTTCAATTCGCTTAAAGACAAAATTTTGTTTGTACGCATCAATAATTATTTCTGCGGCAATATATGAGAGTGAAACGTGAAAACGTAAGGACAAAATTGATAAGATGGTGAATGTATTTCATCGCCGGTGTCTTAGAAGTATTTTAAAGATTACCTGGCACGATCACTTTTCAAATAATGAGATCATAAAAAGAATTGACTGTTGTTTACTCCATGATATCATTACAATTAGACAAAGAAAATTAGTTGGTCAAATTCTACGTTTACCGCCCGAAAGACCAGCAAGAACGGTTTTGGAATGAACAATTGTAAATAGTAAAAGAAAGGTTCGCAGACCAAAGAAAACTTGGCTAAAAACTATTCGGGAAGATTTAATTAAAACGAATGTTTTATGGGCACAAGTAAAACGTTTGGCAGAATGTTCAAATACATGGAAACATTTTGTTGTCTCATGTTTTCTTTGAACTACGAGACTTTGTTTTTGTTATTTTTTGCTGTAATTGTTATCTTATTGCCCCATGCTTTTTTTTAAAGCAAAAGTGTTTTGCAATAAAAATAACACCAATTATTGTAATTGTTTAAATTTCTATTTTTTAAAAGATTAACAATTATTTATTGTTTACAAACATCTGTAAATTGTTTATTATGTTATATTGGCGTAAACTGATAAAGTGTTTTATAAAAATGTTTTACTTATTTAAACAATAGCTTATTATTTGTTAAAAACAAACAATTAACTTTATTTTTGATTAAATTATTAGTAGCGTTTCTAACTTCCGAGAATTGTTTTACGGTATGTAATAAAAGTTATTAACAAAAAATTATAGCATCATGATAATAACCAATAAAAATAGTTTAGTTTTAGTCTAAACATTTTGAGTATGTGTTGAAGGGAAAAAAGAATAGCCAATAGAAAAATAATTAATATAATTTACTAATAGTAAAATAGTAGGCAGTTTTTTAAAGTTAGATTGTTATTTAATAAAATTAAATGTACATTTTTGTTAAAACTAATTATTATTGTGCTAATTTTTTTGTGTTTAATTTTGTTGCTATTTATCTTCTTTTAAGTAATATAGTTAAACATTGTCGTAATGTAAATAAAATAAAATGTTGTCAAAATAGTGTTTGACACAACAGAATAACATCACATAGATTTTTATCATATTTTCTGTAACCACGTTAATAGAAAATGTGGTTAACATTATTAATATAGTAATGACAATATTTTATTAATAATAAGGAATTTATTTAATATTTTAACATTATGATACATTTAACAAGTTCATAAGATAAAACATAAATAAATTTAATAAATGATTATAATGAAATAAAAATAATTTTAAATAATGATCACACTTGTTGCAATTGGAATATTTTTCTACAGTACGTTAGTGTCCATTTGTTATTAAATCAAAAGCTCTGTTTAGTGTTATTAACGGATTAATTTTTTTATTATGTAATAATGTTTTTTATTTGCTACTATACCGTTTGTTACTGTGAACAATATTTTTATTTAATACTTTTGGATTAGCACTCCAGATTTTAACATTAGCGGCATATAAATGAATATTAGAATTAACAACAAAGGGTAAATTATTAATAAAAAAATAAACAAAAATGACCTAAAACCAAATTTTAAAAACCCCATAGGTAATATTGCAAGGAGAAAAAGATAATACCCCAATTTAACCTTAAAAGAGCAATTAAACAAAAAATCCAAAATCCTGAAAAAAATGAACCCAGAGATGCTAAAAAACCTTAATTTAATTAGAAGCAGATTATGGAAGACTTTGTTAAAAGCTTTAGCAAAGCTAAAATAAATAGCATCAACTAAAATGCTAAATTAAAAAAGTTTAAAATGCTATTGGATTAAGTTATTAAATAAGTAAAACAAGATATACAAGGCAAAAACTCATGTTAAGCAGGGTTAATAATATTAAAATTAATAATATAATCAAGGTTGTAAACCTAATAAGTTTTGTTTTTTTTACTCGGAGAAAATAGAATACAAATACGTCGGAAGCTTTTAGCTTTAAATTTGCATCCCGATTTGTAAATGAGTTTAATAAATGCATATTTGCAAATACTAGAGATTCAACCAATTAAAGAAAAAAAAGTTAAAATGTAGGTTAAATAGGGGACAAGCACATTGGTACATTTTCTAAGGATCCTAAAAAAACCTCATTAGATCTACATAAAAAAACTTAAAACTAAATAGATTTTTTAAATTATTTTTAAAACAAAAAAAGACACATTTCAGCTGACCTTTTATTTTTATTAAACTTAAAAAAAGACTTTTGTTCTTGGTAGCCCTGCTTAAAAGCTTACAGAGCATTCTATTTAAAATAAATGATTAAATTAAAACTATTATTCCTTGCTAATAGATACGCATAATGAAGACAGTAAAAATTAATTAATTTTTACAAGGAGAAGGTTTTATTCCGTATTATAATGGAGGAGACAAAAAACCGTGAAAACTTAGGTTTTGTGTAAAAACGAACCCCAAAAAAACAAATTGTTTAATTCCTTCACTAAATATATTTAAAAAATTAGAATAGGCATTTTCAATGTTGTTATTATAAATGTAATTTTAATTTATTGACTTGAAATAAATACAAAATTTAGAAAAATTAGTTTTTCTAAAATCAGGAATAAAAGCTAAGTTTAGAATCAGATTGTTTACAAGAAAATAAAAAATAAAAAAATAAAAAATAATAATTACTTTTGCTTACAAAAAAAATAAGAAATATTATTTATAAGAAAGGCATCATTGGTAAAGATAAGGTTTAGAAAAGAATAGAGAGCACTTATTTCATACCTATTAGGGAAAAAAACATGCTGATTAAGAGCATATTTTATGCTAAGCTTTAAGAAATTATCTTTAAAGCAATTTAAAGACACAAATAAAAAAAGTTAATTAATGGATAAAAAATTAAAATTATCTATAGGAATAAAATGTTTAAAAGGCTTAGGAAGAATATACCGGAGATCTTCTAGAAACAAAACATTTAAAGCCTTTATAAATAAGGGACGGCAATACATAAGGAAATAAACAGTATGAAAGTTTAAAAATAAATTTAACAAATTGTAACCATGTCGCTGACTAGCGTGACAGAAAAAAGTGGAGAAAGCAATATTTTTCTTAACATAAAAAATGCAACTTTTATAACTACTCTTTATAGAATTTTTTTAAAGAATATTATACATTTTAACCTCTATTTCGCTATCAAATATATCTTTAAGCAGATAGATTACTGGGAAGTAAAGGAAACTCCAAAGTAGAATCCAAAAATTTGGTCCATTAATAGAATTTTAATTTAATAAAAATTTTATAAGAACAAAGTTACTTAAAGATCACAAAAAGAAAGACATAGTCCCTAAGTTGTTTTTTAAATCAAATATTTGGACAAAAAGTTTTTTTTGTCAACAGTTAACAGGTAGCAAATTTTAAAAATCAGTTTTATATCTGCAGTTTATACAAATGTAGTCAAAAAAAGTACTTGCAAACTGCAAATAATACACTAAAAATAAACTGGAGCAAGCTTTATAAAACCAAATACTACAAGCTGCACAAAGAATCCCCATTTTTACAATTTTTTTGCACCGTTTTAGGCTACAAATTAATAATTTTAAAACATTCACAGCTACAGAAAGACTCGGGATTACACATGTTTATTTTAATTTTTGAACTATATGTAAAAACAGTTAGACCTTTAATGCTAACAAAACGTCAAGCGGCAATAAAATAACATAGTCAACAGCTATTGTTTAAAGTAGGTTATACCATTTAATAATGTTTTTGTTGCAATAGTATAATTTTTTGCATGTTGGTAGCACATTAAAAAAAATTGAACAAAATAAAAGGTATATACTGCAATGCATTAATTGTTTCTAATTATTGTAATTTTAAAATTCAAAAGTAAGTGTTTATATACTGTAATTTTTTAGTTAAATAAAACAGTTTAAATTGTATAACGTTGACAGTATTTGGTCAGTATTTTTTTTTAAATTTTGACATGTGAGGTTTTATATAATAAGCGTGTTTAAAAAATCCAACGCTTGTCGCACGTTATACAAAATTATATTTTTGGTTTCTGTCATAATTTCTTCCTGGCTTTTGTTTTTTAACTAATTATTTTTATTTTTACATTAGTGTTTTTAATTTGTTTATATATATATATATATATATATATATATATATATACACGGGCCCTCGAATGGCTGCGCTACGTTTCTATAACACCGGAATTAAATATTTTTTACCGTTATTTTTTAATATTTTTTAAATATCTTAATATTTTTCTTTGTATAAATCAATTTTTTACCACTTTTTTTATTAAATAAAATCAATCAGAATAAAATTCAACAAAAATACGCTTTTATCCCTAAAATCCCAATTTCAACAATGTCCAAACTTAATTCCAAGCAGTTTGTCTAACACACCAAAATATATAATTGTTCAAAATAAACGTAAATTTCATTATAATGGTTTTTAAAAAGTTTTAAACTTAAAGTTACCTAATAAGATGTCCTTACCGTTACTACTGTCATTAAACTACAGGTCAATAATTAAAAAGATTTTTGATCTACGATCTCTCATGACAAACAAATTACATAAAAACAGCTGTATGATATTAATCCAATAATTATGGTTGAATATATATGTTGAGAATAATTTTATAGAACTTGATGGGTTTTTTATATTTCGACTTAATGAAAAAAATTGCATTAAAAAACGTGGAAGAGGCCTTATTATATACATTAATAAAGAATACTGTAATAATCCTAAATCTAAATTTGAATATTCGCAAAATGAATTGAGTGCTTAATTGTCAACTGCAGAAATAAATACATGTCTCATTACAAAAATATTGACATTAAAAATATTTATATAACACCTTCTACTAACACTGTGGAAATTAATTATTTCTACAACCAACTAGTTGATTATCTTATCAGTGTTGTTAAAATACTTTAATCATATTAACTGGTAATTTTAATCATGCAAATACTAACATATTTAAACTAATGGGCCTTACTAATCTAGTTAATTTATTTACAAGATTTTAAAAGCAACTAGATTATATTTTTACAAATGCTCTCGATTATTTTTAGTAAAACAACATGCACCTCTTTTAACATCTGACTATTTAATAATTCGTCTACTTCTAAAAATATACTTAAAGCATTATTATTCAAAATATTTAAAGCCTATTTTTAAATCATTTATACATGTGCGCGATACATCGAATTCAAATGTAGCATTACTTAATTCCGCACTATTGGACATTAATAACATCAATTTTAACAATCTTAGCCTAAATTATAATATTGTACTTTTTATTGACCTATATTGACAAATATTGTCCAGTAGTTAAGGTTGAGATTACAAACAATAATATTTCTTTATTAAATCTTAAAAGACTTAGACAAAAAAAGGTAGCATATAAATTTAGTCAATATACTAAATTAAAAAACTTAAACAAGCAAATTAGACTGGAAATAAACAAACTTACTAACTATGATAATAATAATTTTTAATCAAACCGTGATTCACAATTTATTTGGAAAAATATTAACAAAATTTTTAACAAATCAAAAGCAAATCAATGTAAGATGGATTCTAACGAACTAAATGATTACTTTACTTCAATCAACTCAAATATATCAGAATTTAATTAATTAACTAAAAATTATTTAACACCTATCATTAACTTTAATATTCAAAAATTAATTAATAATTGTAAAACAAGCACATCACTTGGACCTAATAGAATAAGTTGCAATTTATTAAAACTCTGCATACCAGCAATTGCTCTATTATTATCTACAATAATAAACAAGTTTATTATGAATTGTGAAGTAGCTGATACTTAAAGTATCTCACGAATTACACTTATTCCAAAAGTTACTGTTCTATCAACAAATCTAAAACATTATCGCTCAATTGCGTGTATCTCAGTGTTTTTAAAATTAACTTAGAAAATAATACTTAACGACCTCAAGCCTATATTAAACATTAGTAATGACTATTATCAATTTGCATATAAAAATAATTATTTTATTGTAGACTTTGTAGCCAGCCTTGTTCATTGCATTACTAAATCGCTTGACGATGAAAAATGTTCAATATATTGCATGTTTCTAGATTACAAATTTGCTTTCAGTAGCATATCAAGAAAAAAATTACTTAATTGTCTTAAGTTACTTAAAACGCCTAACCACATTTTAAATTGAATACACAATTATTTCTTAAAAAGAAAACAATTTACACAAAGTGGTCGCAATAAATCAGAGTTAGCAGTAAATAATAATGGAGTTCCACAAGATTTTTATTTTTACTCTACTTAGATCCATTGCTAGTGCCAATGCCACTTTTGTTTAAATTTGCAGATGATATGGTATTGTGCGAAAAGATTTCTTCAATTAATAATCTAAACAATTTTGAAAATGTTATTAATAAAATTGAAAAATGGTCTACTATCTTTGATCTCAATTTAAATCCATCAAAATGCAAACTCATTAAATTTACAACAAGGCATCCAAGAGAAACAATAGAATTAAACAGAACATTTAAGTTAAATCAAACAAATATATGCACTTGTAACAAAATTAAATATCTTGGTGTAAACATAAATAGCATACTTACCTGGTGTGATCATGTATAACATATATTTTTAAAAACTAAATCCTTATGCTACTATATAAAAAGATTAAAAAAACTAAATGTTAACAATTATATTACTAAATTGTTTATTACATTATGCTTTTAACCTTTGATATTATATTGCTCACCCATAATTTTTCCTGGTTTATTAAAACAGGATTACATTATTTTAAAAAGATGCATATCATTGGTATCAAAATTTGAGGAATTAAATATTCTATTTTATTTAATAAAATTGTTGATAAACATTTAAAATCCTGTATACAATTAGCATCAAATATTAAAAATAATAACAATCACCCGCTACATGCAGCTTTTAACAATTCTAGAGCTTTCGGAAAAACAAGACAAACTTACTTACACATGAAAGCCGAAACTAATCAATACAAAAATTCATGTCTGCCCTACTTATCCAGAGTATTAACTAATTCAGAATTAAACTACTAAAAAACCTATCAAAGTAGGAATTGTTCCACCTATGCATTCATTTGAACTAATTTGGACATCTCACAGTACAAGTGTGCCTTATAATAACTTATTCTATGTACAACAATTTTGAATGTTTTTTTAAAAATTACATGCATACTATATATACTTGACATGAATTTGATTTCGAGTAAAAAATAACATTTATTACTTTTTTACAAAATTACATTTTTTACTCAGTACATTTGTTGCACAATCTGTAGTTAAAATTAATGTTATCTTATTCTTTCAGAATTTGTTTTGGTTTTTATTACGGAAGCAATACGCTTGTATTCCATGTTTTAACATTAGTACATATTTTTTCATTAAAGATTTTACAAATTAAAGATTAAGTTTCTTTTCAGCTTTTACTGTAAACTGTTATTTGTATAACCCTGTAATCCAAGTGCAAGTGATCCCTTTTGTGTCATTGTTTGCCAAAACTGCGCCCTTTTATTGTTTTAAAACAAGTTTTCGTAAGCTGCTAACTTTGCGCTTAAAATCACATTATTGATCCGTTATTTTAAATAACTTTACTTGATGTGTACTGTTGATGTATTATTTAAGGTATGTATTAGTAAACGCTAATATGTTTAAAATAAGGAATTAAAGGAGAATGCTACAAAAACATTTAGTGCGTCAAATTTGCTACGTCAACCGTAAAAGTTATATATATTTACATTTAATGTTTTTGCTACGTTGTTTTTTAAAATATTTAAAACCAATATGTAATGCTGTAAATAAATATATAAAAAATACTTTTTTTTAAAAGTTACAAGTTGGTGTACAAAAAAAAACTATCTTTATTAGTTATATTTAAATAATACTTATTGTTTTAAACATTATTATATAATGTCAACATTTTCAATGTTTAATTTAAATTAATTATATTAATTTTACAAAGAACTTTATATTATTTATTAAACATTATTGCGCTTAAACGTTTGCTAAATATTGTTAAATTAAGCAAATATTATGCGTTTATTATTTTAAAATTTAAAGTGCTGTGTTTATATATGGAAATCTTTTTTATTATTTTATTTGTACTTATTTCTACGTTTATACAACTAAAATATTTTGTTTAATTAACCATATATATATATATTTATTGTTGTAATTTACATTTAGTAGTTCAGTATTTTTCAGTTTTTTTTAATATTATTTTTTTTATTTTGTTTAATTTAAACAATCATAAACATAAGTATTTTTTAATTATTTTTTTTTATTAATTATTTTAAACGTTGTTGATTTTAAATTTATATGTTGCCAATATTAATAAGATTTTTAGGATGTTTATTTTTGTCGTTGGTTTTGATAATTTATTGCACAATACTCCCGTAAATGATTCCTAGTCATACAATTATGTTTGTGTTATTTAGGCTATTTTATTTCTAAACCTAAGATTTTGGCTAATTGTAATCTATATTAACAATTGTTAATTACGTACTTTTATTTTACTTTTATTAACCAAATGCTTTTAAGTTATTTTTACTTTTATACATTTTTTATTTTTTGCTGCAGAATATAATATTGTTAGTATTTAATATATTTTATACAAATTACATTAATTAAGAAATTAAAGAAATATAAACTTAAAACCGTATACAAATGTAAGCCAATATTTTACAACAAAGTAGGTTATTATGTAAATGTATTACATTATGCATTTTGTATTTTGTTAAATGAAATTGCTAAAAATTGTTTTACAAAAAACAAAATTTACTACCTATTGCTACATTTTTAATTGTTATAAACTATAAAAACGACTGATTTAAACACATTTTTAAATAAACAAAATAAATTTAATTTTAACTAAATTTAAGTCAGGTTACATTGCCAGTGCTTTATACAAATGCTTATATTAAGCATAATATAATGTAACTAAATTTTTAATAATTTATTATAATGATTACAAATTAATCACTTAATTTTTGTTTAAAAATTAAAAACAATTTAACAAAAAAACTTAAATTGTGACTTTTATTTAAACTACGTTTTTTTGCCTACAATTTACATTAAACAACTACATGTTTTGATTTATGCATACATTTTATTATTTTCTAAATTATATAAACAAAATTACAATAATTTAATTTAAACAACATTAAATTTTGTTAAATCTTGTTAAAGCGTATAGAATGTAAAACAGAAAATAAATAAAGTTGCGTAAAAACAATCTGTTTTTAAATAGAATTAGTTACTTGTTTGTCCAAAATTACAAATTTTGTAAATCTTTTGTAAATATGTTTTAAAATTACGCTTAATTTTTTACATGCCATAATTTTAAATGTACAAAAAAACATGTTTGTTAACATGTTTAATTTAGTTGTATAAAAACTAGTTTTTAATTTAATTATTTTAATTAAACTATGTTTAATGTAAATGGTTATAAACAAAGCAAACATATAAAAAGGTACCAGTACAGCTCGATTAAAAATTTAAAAAATTGTTGTTAAAGTAAATACCATGTCAATACTTTTAAGTAAGTTCATATTTTTTTATAATTGCAGGGATATTTTTTTTACACATTTTTCAAACATTAATTACATTTGGTAAGAAATTTGTTATATTTAAATGCAGTCAAAAGTTATATATTTCATATTTGTACGTTTAAACATATTTAACAAACATAATTTTTTATAGTGTTTTAATGTTTATTCACGTTAAAACTTTTATTATGTTTATACAAAGTTTTATCACAATTAGCACTTTAATATTAATTGCAGCATATTATGCACACTAGTATTTTACTAAAATATAATTTAAGCAATAATCGAGAAATACCAGTTATTAAAACAATTCAAATATTTATTCTAACATATAGGATTACCGAATTTTTGTCAGAATGTATACATATTTTACATGATTTGCAAAAACGTATATTAAATTACAAAATATACATATATATATAAAATAGATATTAAAAAACTTTACGGTTTTGTTAGTTTAAAAGTTTTTAATAACTTTTAATTTTATAAAAGACAGGAATTAACCAAATTATTTATATAATTTTGTAAAATTTATTTTTTTAACACGTAGTCATTTTTCTTAAAGAATTTTAAAAAAAATTTGAGTTAAGTTTACTTTTTTTGTAAATAACCTATGGTTTAAACTACAAAAATGCAATAATTTTTAAAGTATAATAAAAACTACGTTACATGTTTTAACGTATGCACTAGAGGATTATTATAAACAACCACTAAATGTCCTAAATTAATTTAGTGTAATTTAAACTTTAAAACATATTTTTAAATAATTACAAAATTGTCTTTAATTTACTAGCAATGCAATTATAATATTAAAACAATCCGGAATTTTAAATAACCGTGGATTGTACTGCCTATAATTTGTATTTTAAAATACACTTGTTAAATGCAAACACTTTTTAAAATTACATAAAATGTTTATAGATATTAGCACATTTTACATATTTTTATGCTGTTCCATCACCAAATTTTATTTGTTTTTAAATAAACAAATTAAAAAAATAAATTTTTTTTTGTATTTAATTTGATAATTTTAGTTTTTAATAATTAAAATTAAATTATTTTGTTTAATTATTAATAGTGTGTGTAATATTTCAAAATTTAGAGTACAATCTTTGTACTTATTTTAAATAAATTAATAATTTTAGCAGTTATAAAAACGGTTTTATTATTTAAAATTATTGTAAACACTTTCTGCACATTTTCAAAATTTTAATTAATTTAAAAGTTTTACAAGTTAATAAAACAAAAGTACAAAATATATTTCGTTAAATAATTTTAAATATTTTTACATTATACTTAATTTTACATTTTATAAACACAAAAAATTAAAATCTAACTAATTTATAATTAATTAAATGTATACAGTAATGTGTGGTAAATTATTCAAACCTTTGTAAAATTATGTAAAAAATTAATTATATAGTTTATTGTAATGTTTTGTTATTGTTTTATGTAATTAATTTAAAATGCACACATTTTTTAAATGTAAATATTAACATTAACTTATTTAAATGCTATTTATTAAAAATCTACAAAACATTTTAATTTTTTAATATTTTTAACGTTTTAATTATATTTTATTTTTAATTAGTACTGACACTATAAAACAAATTATTTATTTAATTTTAAATATACCTACTGTTTTATATTGCATTGATTAAATTATTTTTAAATAAAATATTTTGATCAACCGTACGCAGTTTAATTATAACAATTTAAACGATATGTGTAGACTTGTTAAATATGTACCAAATTATTAGTTTTTTAAGATTAAAAATATTTATAAACAAATTGTAATTAAATTGTAATTAAATATTGTAATTAAAAAACTACAAGTTTAATTTTAAAACTACTTATTTTGATTTTATTTACATACGTTTAATTTAAAACATAAAAGTATATATATATATATATACATATATATATATATATATATATGTGTGTATATGTATATTATTCTGCAATAAAATAAATCTGTATAAACAATGTAAATATATAATGTGTATATGCACAACATTTATTATTAAGTATTGTATAAATATTATTAAAGGTCGTTTTAGCGGTATGTTTATTAGTAAAAACCACATTTATTAACTTACACATTAATTTTATTATACTTATAATTACAATTTTTATGTTATTATTATTATTATTAGTAGTAGTAGTAGTAGTAATAGTAAAAGTAGTAGTAATAATAATAGTAGTAGTAGTAGTAGTAGTAGTAACAGTATTATTTATTATAATAATATTGGTAATTATAATAATTGTAGTTTAGATACTTTAGTAATATTACATATTCTGTACTTTAATTTACAAATTGTAATGTAGGTAATTATGTTCCTTTATGCAAACGTTAATTTTAGGTAAAAAATAATTATATTGTTTTAATTCAAAATACAATTTAAAAATTATATAACATGCATAACAAATTTCAAGCTACACTAATTTAATAAAAAACATTATTTACAATATAATTTTATTATTTATATTGCTACAAAATAATAAACAAAATACATTGATAAAAAATTCAAATAATTTACTTAATTATTACCTGCTCAATATGTTTAAATATTACAGTAACTTGCACTGTTTTTAGTTTACCAAAACACTCAGTATATTAAGTATATAAATATTATTTAACTAAGTTTTAGGTAAACATAATGCAGTACAACTAATTAGTTTTGTAGCGATATTTAATTAATTTAATCACAATAAAATGTTATGTGAATATTTTTTAACTGTTATTTTAGCAGTATTAATAAAAAACGTTAAAAAAAACATTTTAATAAATAATATGAAAAAATGTTAGCGCTACAGCACTTGACACGTACTTAAACTAATGTACTTTTAATTTTTACATTTGGCGCAAAATACAAATATTATTTTTCTTGCGTTTTTTGTAAAACATTTAAGGTAGCAAATATAAAATAAAAATTTATTTATAATTTTTAAAACAATATAAACTATACTATTAAAATAATTAAACCTAAACAGTTTTGTAAACTTTAAATAATATACATTGTTTTCCATAATTTATCCTAATAATTTTTTACCAAATTAATCAAATGTTACGTTGTATAAAAATCACATACATTAATATTTTTATATTTTTTACAACTAACTACTAGAAAGGCATTAAAACAGTTTTTAACAAAAAATACAGTTACTCTATAAATTTGTAGAAATTTTCTAACAATTTACATTAAAGAAATAATTATACAATTAAAATATTAAAACAGTTAATGTTTGTGTCAAAATTAATAACGAATTATGTAATCTGCAATTTATAATAGCGGTTAAAGATGTAATTATAAAAATGCATTATTATGTGTTATAAAAATTGCTTACAATACTTTAATTTTAGTAAACTTTTATTAATACATTTAGTGCCACATTGCTAATATTTGTTTACAATTAAAATTTTAAATTAATCTTGAATAATATTAAACAACAAATGTTATTAGTAATTTAAAACTTAAAAACATTATTCCATTGATTTTTAAGTGTTATATATATATATATATATATATATGTATATATATATATATATACAACATTATATTTGCAACCACAGCTGTCCCAGGTAAAAAATTTTATTTTAAATTTACAAGCCTTTATTGCATTTTATTTTGATTTTATGTAATTAAGTAACAACTTATTATTATTAATTTGTATTTGTAACATTAGTCAATTATATTGACTGTGAATAAAATTTACCATAGTATATATATATATATATATATATATATATATATATATGTATATAGTAGAAAACCTTTTTGCTTTAAAAATAAGTTTAGGGCAATAAAATAACATTTACAGCAAAACATTAATAACAAAGTCTTGTTAACATTAAATATTGTGCATATCGAATATTGAGTTTTTTTTTTTGTTTTTACTTAAACCCGGCATAAGTGTATCTTTGTCATTTAGAATTGTGAGAAAACTTTTATGCCGTTGTTTCTCGAGTTGGCGTCGTTTTGTATTATTTTTGTAGCAGTAGCATTTAGATTCTTATCTTTTATCTAGGCTTGGGACTGACTAAATTTCTTATTCAAACTAGGTGAAATTATTTACCATATTCCAAAACTTTAACTGTGTTTACGAATACATTAAAAAATATTATTTTGTTAATAATATTATTTAACATTTTAATTTTATGTAATAAATAATTAAATAGATACACAAAATAAAACAAAAAAACAATGCAATTATAAATGGATTATGTAATACAAATGCACATTTATAAAAATATATAAAAAATAATAAAAATAATAAAGATTTAAAATTAACCAATATTTAAAATTAAGGTTTTTGTTTTTCTTAATATAACGAAAATAGTTTTTATTTAACAGTAGTTACATTCTTACATATAATGTTGCAAAAATAAAGTTTACATTGTATTAGTTATTAACGTAAATATAATAATTAATATGTAGTTGTTAACATTATATTAAAAAATATATATTTAGATTACGGTTGTTTGTAAATAATTTTATAAATATAAAATTTGTTTTAGTTAAAAACATTGCTATGTTTAATAAAAATATATAAATTTTAAACGTATACTAAAATATAGATAATATTTGTAAAACTTATACAACAAAACATTGTTTTACTTAACTGTAACAATCTATTACAAATTATGTTTAATTTATGTAATTATATAAAATTAAAGGTCTTAAAGCCGATTAATTGTTTGACAGTGTCTAAAAAATGTTTTAAAATTATTATTAGTTTAATAATAAAGTTATTTTAAAAATATAATTTAATTCGGTTTTTATTTGAAAGCACCTAGAAAGCACATTGTCTTAATTAACTATTACATACAATAAATCATATCTAGTATTTGTATAAAAATAAATAAAATAAATAAATTTTTAAACTAACTAATTGCTAATTATATATTATGTAGTTTTATAGTAAATTGTTAAATATGTTATTTTATAATTTTATTTTGTTATGTGTTATATAAACTACATGTATAATTTAAACTCTAGTATTGTTTTTAATAATATTTTTGTTGACGCATTTGTAATATTTATTTGGTGTTTTAATGTAATTTTGTAATTAATCAAAAATATTTTTTCTACTAATGTGTTTGTACAAATTAAAAACTAATACATTATTTAAAAAAATTATAAATGTTACATTAAACTTAAAACATCATTCTTTAAAATAAAGGTCCAAAAGGTAAGTTTAAATTTTAAAATTACAAACATTTATTAAGACATTAATTTGCACAACATTATGCAGTTTAAACAATGTCAATATTTTTGTTTACACTTATTAATTAATCAAATAGTTCTAATTAAATCAATAAATTGGTTATCGATGTAAATACAATAAAAAATTGTAATTTTTGCATTAAAGTAAATACACTAATCATATAACATGTAACTTACCATTAACTGTTAAATGTCTAACTACATATCAGCGCTTTGTTATGTGCATTATAAATTACATTAGTAATTCAAAATTTTTAACATACATTTTACATACATTTTAATAATATTAAAAACGCATTTACAATATAGTTTAACCTTGTTAGTGCAATATATAATATTCTACGTAATTTAGAGTACTCTCAGATTTTTTAATTGCAGTGTAGTAACAATTAATTTTATTTTGTAAATTTTATTTATTTATATAAAAATTTACATTACAGTTTTATTTATATAAAAAAGTTAAAATAATAATAATAAAATTTGCATTGTTTAAAAACAATTTGACAAACAAGAACTTAAAAGTAAAAAAAATAATTTTAAATCAATTATAACTTCAGTATTTAAAAAAATATTATTTAATTTAAGTTTATTTTGTAAAACATGGATTCTAACATTATTTTGTTTAATCATGACATACAAATAATCAATTTCGTTAATACTGTAAAATTAAATACAGTAGATTAAACATTTTTTAAAGCTATTTTTAGGAAATTATATATATATATATATAATTTTGTAATTTTATTTTATGTTGTATAAACTACATAAATTATTAAATTATTAAATAATTGTTAATTTTACTTATAATTTTGCATTAATAACAGTTAATTATTTTGTTGTAATTTAATTAAAAAAACTAATCTATCATTAAAATAATTTATAAGAGTAATACAGTAGGCAACGTATTTTATTCCAGTTTTTTTTTAAATATTTTTGTTTGTAAAATAAATTAATATATATTATTAAAATAACAATTTTTTACACATTATTAAGATTTGATTGATACCCCACATTTTTTAATAAATATATAACGATGATACATACGCTAATAATGCGATGCCTAAACTTTAACTTTTTTTAGTTAAAATTTATTAAATATAAAAATATGTAATTTATTACAAAAATAATTATTAAAAATATATTTTAATTTTCTATTTTTATTTAAAAAAAAATAATAATTGTTAAAATAAAATAACTGCTTATACATAAACTTATAAATTTGCACTGTATTTTTAAATAGTCAATAAATAATTTATTTTAAAAGTATTTTAATATAAATAATTTTAAAACAATTTTTTTTAATTATTAAATTATTTTTAATTTGGAATTTTGATGAAAAAGCTTCTTATTTTCGCGCACTTAATACTTATAGTTAAAACAGCTCAGCGTTGTTATTTGTTTACCCATAATTATGAATTAGTTTAAAGTTTTTATAAAAGGAGCACAAAAATAAAAACAATTGCCAAATGCATAAAAATAAATGTTTAAACTGTTTACAACATTTTAAAAAATAAAACAAGTTCCAGATTCCTCACAGTTGGTAAAAAACATTTAACAACCAAACAAAATGATGAGTTTATAATTATGCAGCTAAAAAATTAGAACAATAAACGTAAAACAAATAAAAAATTAATACTTAAAAGATTTTTTATATTTTATTGCAAAAAGGAGGGTGCAATCTGAAGGCTTTATTCTTAAAGCGGCTTTAAAATACCTCCACTTAGTCGTGCTCATACATTACAACGATTGGAGTTTGCTAAAATGTACAAACATTATTCATTGTCATTTTGGAGATTAATATACTTTACAAATAAGTGTGCAATATTTTACAAACTATGAATTAAACATTCAAAGGTTATTTATAATCCAAATTTCTCAGTTAATCACACTTGTACTGCTATAAAAGTTGCACATCCTTTAATGTGTTAAAGGATATTTTGCAATTAAGTACAATTAGTCTCCAAAATAGATGCCTACTAGTAGCATTTTAAGCATTGCTAAATTTGTACAAATATTTAAAAAATTGTTTTATAATGAGTTGTTTAAAAATGCTACAAGACAATTAACAATTACTTAAAACAATGCTTTTGTGCATACTTCAAAAGTGGTAATGTGCATTTTAACATAACTTACAATTTACTATACGTTTTTCTTATTTAGACCATAAAAGCTTTGAAAAGCAAAAAACTTACTTTTATTTAATTTTTTTTATACAGTCCAGAATTTAATATAATTAAAAACTTTTTTAGTATTTTAAAACGTGAGATAAACCGCATGGAAACTAACGTATTATTGGAAGCAAAAATTGATCATGTAAAAAATTACATTTTGAAGGACTATATTGGTACGTTAATGGATTTCTAACGCAAGCGGCTGGCAGAGGTTAAACAAAAGCGTGGATATTACTTAAATTACTAATATTGTTAAGTTTGTTACCTTTATTTTGTATATTTAAGTATTTTAGTAAATACAATAATTTTTTAAACCAATTATTTGTGTTTGATTTTAAGTTTTCACAATAGTAGTATTGTGTTTTATTGCTAAAACAAATGTTATTGTGTTTTATATTTTAAAATATTTTGCAAATAACATTAATTTTTTTTGTATATATCAGTAAAGTATTATGTAAGGTACTTATTAATAAGTGTTAGATATGTCTAAGATAAGTAACAAGTATGACATATATTTCAGTATTATAGTAGATCAACATTGGATTCACTTATGTCACTATCTGTATTAAATATTAAACATTATATTTTCTATTAAAGGTGATGTAGGTAAGATTAAAAATTTTAATTTAATTTAATTTATGTAAAATATATATGTAGGAATGACTGTACTATATTTTAACTCAGTATATACAAAATTTAAATTATATAATAAGAATAATAATACGTGTGCTTTATTTAAAAACAATTTATAAATAAAAAATTAAAATTAAAAACAATTACGCATTTTTTAATAATTAATAATCAGGTACTTTAACAAATATTATTTAATTTAGATTTTATCCGTTAAACACAAAATAGAACATTGTTTTAATTAATTACCTACAATAAATAACATTATTCAAATGTTTTTATTTGCAATTTAAAAATTAATACATGTTTAAAACAATTTATAAATACAACACAAAATTTAAAACATTTAATTTTTTAATAAAGGTGAAAGGGGTAAAATTTAATTTTTTTTAACATTGACATTTATGTTTATGCTTCATTTGTATAACATATTTAATTATAAACATTGTTAATACCTATTACTTACAAATAATTTAAATTGTTTAAGGCAAATATATATAAATTAAATATAAATTAAAAATTAAATTTTTACATTAAAATATATAAAGTAATCATGCATTACGTAAATAACAATTATTTATTAAATCTGTAATTCGAGAATAGTAGATTGTTATGTGCAATATAAACTGTAAACCGTCTATTAATATAATTTAGTGCAGTTTTAATTTTATTTGCTTAGTTTACTAACTAAAACAATCAATGTCGTAAAATTGTAGCTAAATTATTATTAAAAGACAAAATTTATTAAAAAAATGGAAAATAGAACATTATTTAAACTGATTATAAAATTAATTTACATATAGAATCATATTACTAAATACACGTAAAACAGTTATGATTAAGTTTGCTAATGTACAAAAATTTAACATTAAGTTTATATAAAAAGAATTTTATTGTATTTTAATGTTGCTACACCAAGTAACTATATATTAAATGTTTTTACTAGAATAGGATGCGTTTCCTGTTTTTCATAAGCTATTGTAAATATTTATATTTAACTGTCACTTTTGGTTTTTAGATTTAATATTGTGAAATTTAATTTTAAATTGTATTATTTATTTACCTAAATTTAAAATTAAATTAGTAATTGTGTACATAATATTTTAAAAATAAATAAATAATTAGGATTATATTAATGCTTGCGTTGTTTGTAGCCAAATGTTTAAATTTATAGTTTATTTATTTAATAAATTTACTTTTTGTTTATATAGTATATAGCAATTTTAAATATAATAAAGTATATGTTAATCTTGTTAATTGCATACACAAAATTATTGATTTAGTTGTTTACATGCAACTATAAATCAAGTTTAAGACTATAAATATTAAAAAAATATTATTTATGTGTAACAGTCATATTATTTTGTTGTAAAAATATTGAAAAATACAATGTGCATAACACTTTGTATATTGTAAAACAAAAGTTATATTTTTGTTAAAAAATAAACATTTTATAAACGTTTTATAAACAAAAATTTGTATGTTAAAATATGTTTTTCTATATAGGTCCACCAGGTAAGAATAAATTTTTAATTTTATAAACATGTGTATTATATATGTGTTTAAAATATTGTATTCCATTTTGACTATGTGTAATTAAGT
>JAKXYG010000701.1:0-13459 GCA_025895645.1 Cardicola forsteri
GACTATATGTGTACGTTGATAGATCCCTACACAAAACGGTTGATAAAAATTTAAAAAAGGTAGATATTATATAAATTACTGACATTATTAAGTTTTTTATCTTTAATTTCTACATCTATGTATCTAAGTAAACAAAACAATGTTTTAAAGCAATTATTAATGCCTGTTTTTATTTTTTTATAATTTTTGTATTGCACTTTATTTCTAATGTTATTGTATATTATATAAGAAGTTTTTTGTAAATAATATTATTTATTTATATATAATAATAAAGTATTATTAAATTATATATTAATAAATGTTAAGCATATTTAAGATAAATAACAAGTGCTAAATATGTATTAAACATTATTGTAAGTTTATATATGGGCCACTTTTATTACTGTCTGTACGTTGGTTTATGTAGATTTAAAATAAAACTACATACCTGGGATTTTTTTAAATATACATAGAATTAATTTTTTTGTACTATTTTTTACAGTTATTTTAATTTATTATTATCATAATTACTCTTTGTGTTATTACATACAAATTGTAATGTAAATTTTATATATTAAACGTCTGTTGTACAAACATATAAATGATTGCATTTAAAACAAAAGTTGTTACATTATTGTCTAACATTGTTAAAAGATTATGAATAGAATTATTATTATTTTAATAATTAATGCATTAAAAAATACTACAACATATTTGTTTATTAAAAACCAGGTCGAAAAAATATAGTTCAAATTTTTGTAATCTAATATTAATATTGGTAAGGATTTTTATTATTTTTAAACAAAAGTTTATTTATAAACGTATTTTTTATATAACAATATATATAAAGACATTAATGTTAAATTAAAATTTTAATAATAAAATTTATATTTTTATTAATAAAAATCTTACTAGTTTGGACCAAAAATAATTTAATTTAACTAGTTTTATACTTGGATAAAAAAAGGGGTTTTAAACGCAAGATTAGCAACATAATATATGTAAGTAAATTTTATTGCTACAAAAAAAATAAAAAAATACTATATTGGAAAACAAAAATACCAATTAATCATACTAAAATAATAAAATTTAAGAAACTACAAGAATAAATAAAAATTGAAGAAACTCAATCTTTAATATGCAAAACTCATATCTTTTGTAGCAAACAATTTTTAAAATATAAAAAACTATATAGATATTTAAAAATTAAACAATAATTTTTTATTTTTAACAAATAATACGCAATTATTAAAACAATTAATTTATTTTAAAAATGTAACTAAGCAAAAATTGCCAATTTTTGTTTATATATATTTTAATAACAATAAAAATGTAAAAGTGATTCAAAATTCAAAAATTTTTATTAATAACGTTTTTGTAAAGAAAGTGGTTTGTGTAATGTAAAAATTTAAAAAGTATAAAATAATAGGATTTAACAAGGTAAATAAACATATGGCATATATGGCATAATAAATAAGTTACACGTAATTAGCGGCAAGAAGAAAGTCTGAATAACTGCAATAATTAACAGAAATAACATAGTTGTTTGCAAAGTATTTTTGAAAAATAATTTAAAACCGTTTAAATAAAGCAAATAAATAAATGTTTTCGAGAAAAACACAAGCAAATGTTTAAAAAAATGTATTACACAAATGTTTACTTTTTATACTATTAATGAACAATGTAAACAAATTGCCAATCATTTTTATTTAAATACATGTTGAGCTATTTACTGGAACAAAATGAAATTCAGGCTGTCTATGGTTGGATTTGGAAGGGTACGTTTTTTAAACAAGAGAAAACCGCAAAATTTAATGTTTTCGTTTTTATTAAACGTAGTTAATTTACTTTAAACTAAATTTGTTGTTGTTAAAAATACGTTTTAATTATTGTGGAAAAATTGTCATGTTTAGTAATATAAATTAATATTTTGTTATGTCCTTAAGTTTATCTTTCCCAATCTGTTATGTCTGGGTTATAAACTAGTTAGAGTTCAAATGAGCTACTTATTATTTAAATACTTTGGTTTGTTAATTCCTAAGCCAATACGAGAACTGATATTACTGAGTCGTGTCGTTATATTTTGCATCATTTTTGGAGTTTCATTGAGTAGATCAAGATTATCTGTAAAATCTAAACCTGTTAATCTGCCTTGGTTTCATTTAATACCATAAAACAAATTATTTATGAATTAAGTCATAATAAAATCAACTACCAGAAAAAACAAAAACGGTGACAAAATACATCATTGACGTACTGCCGTGACAAGTTTGAACATAGCAGTATGACCACTTTTGTTTGAACACAGCAACTTGAACTTTGGTATAGTAAACGCATAATATTCATAGATATTAACAGTATTTTGTAAAATTTAACAATTTTCCACAAAGATTCTGGATAAACACTGTCAAAAGCTTTTATAAAATTAATAAAATTAATTACTGGTAATTGCTAAAATTATTGACTTTGCTGAATAATGTTACGAAGGGTCAGTATTTGTTCAATACAATTTTTTTTTCCAAAACTTGCTTATTGTTTTTAAAGGTTTTTATCTACCGCATTACTTAAACAATTTAAAATTATTTTGCAAAACACTTTACCAGAAACAGACACTAAGGTTATTCCGCGTCAATTATTGCAATTATTCAGACTTTTTTTTGGGAAAAGTAACAATTACTCCTTGCCATCAATTATTTGGAACTTGTTTATTGTACCATATAACATTAACTAAATAAGCAAACTTACTTGCTACAACATCATCTTTATGTTTGAGCATATTTGCAGTTATCTCGTCAAGTCCTTCTGTGTTATTGTTTTTCAACCTTAAATTGCATAAATCACTTTAGTTACAAAAATGTCATCAATGCATATTTCCGGATTTTGAGTTACATTTATATCATTATCATTATTAAAATCTATAAAAGTATTTGACAGACTAATTAAGTACTTTTCTAAAATGTTTTATTTATCTAAATAATTGCTCATCATTTGTTAAAAGTAAACGATTATCTTTTCTTTTGATTGGAATATCTGTGTTCTTTTTAACTCCCGCTCAAATATTTTCTAAATAACAGAATTGTTAGATTGATCTCTCTCCAATTTTGTTTTCTTTTTGAAATCAATTAACTTTTACAAAACTGATGAATTTATTGTTTTTTTGTAGAGCAACATATTCTACCCAGAACATTTGTTGCACAGTCTGTAATTGTTTTATGAAACAATTTTTATTGATTATCAGAATTTTCTACCTTTTTGAAATTTTAAAATGTATTTTTTAAGGAATTGTAAAATTGATTTGAGATATTTGACTGTTTAAGTTACTTACACAAAAATAAATGTAACTTTTTTGTGGTTTTTATTGTCTTTGAGTTTAAACAAAATTTTCTAACAACAAGATTGTGATCAAAACCAACCTCTGCACCGCGATATGCACGTACATCTTGCAATAAAAAACTCCATTTTGTGCTAATACAAATGTTATCAATCTCGCTTGTTGTTTTTCCATCTAAAAAACCCACGTTGTCTTGTGTATATTTTTGTGAGCAAAAAAAGTGTTGCCAACATTCATTTTACAATGACTGTTTAGCGTCAACAACCTATAACCATTATGAATTATGCTATCAGCATAGCCAGGTTGCTAACCTTGCGCTCAAACCCAAACTAAAAAAAACAATAGCAATTTTTTATAAACTTAAATTAATATTGTTATGTTTTCCTATTCGTTTAAAAACAAAAGTCTGTTTGTACGCATTTCTATTACAATATATAAACATGGAACATAAAAACAACCAAACAAAATTAATAAGGTAATACATAATTTGTTTTGCCGCCATCTTAGAAATATTTTAAATATAAATTAACGCAATCGCATTTTAAATAATAAAATTATAATGTGAACTAATTTTTGTTTACTACAGAACATTTTTATAATTAACAAAAAACATTACTAGATCAAATTCTACGTTTACTGCCCAAAAGATTAGCACAACTTTTAATAAAAACTGTTAAAATATATGTAACTAAAACAAATGTTTTTACAAAATTAAACTAAATGTTTAGTAAAAAATATATAGAAATATTGTTATTTTAGGTTCGTTTTTAAATATGAGACACTGTTATATTTTTTTTCTTTATTTGCACGTATATTGCCAATGCTTATTTTTGTAATAATATTATTTATTATGCATAAAACATTGATTATTTTTGTATTAAATTATTTTATATAAAAATAATTTGTACTAATTTAATGTGTGCTAATTTAAAAAAATAAAATTAATTAATTATTTGTTCTAATAATTTTGTATTGTTATGTATTCCAGTGTTACAGCAGTATATACAAAAAGTTTTTTGTTACCGTTTTTGTTTATAATTAATTTTATAATTGCTCTATGGTATTAGATTTTAATATTGGAAATAATAATAATAAAGTTATTGGAATATTTTAAATCATACAAAATATAAAAGAAAACGTTAATAAAATTAGTTTTGAAGTCCGTTTTCTTAAATTAATTATTATGATTATCTGTTTTCTAGCATTAACATACAAAATATTAATTTTTTAAATTTATATTTTAATATTTTTTTTTAATGTAAAAGAAAATTATGTTAAAATTAGAATTGTAAAGTAAAATTCAAATTTTTGTAATGTAATAAATTGATTATTTTTTAAACATTTAAATTTAAGCCTACTTATTAATTTTTTGTAAGATTAATTAGACGTTTATTATTAATACGTTATTTACTGTTAAAAACGGAGGATAAAATCAGTAACACATAAAATTAAATTGTAATTAAGTGAATGTGTATCGTTTAGTAAACATTAAAAAAAATTAAAACTATAACGAAACATACGTTTTTTTTAAAAACACAATGTTAATGTTAAATTATATTTTGCAGCATTATTTAAAACATGTTCCCAATGGTCTAAAACATAGTGTGTGTAAATAGAAAATATAAAGAAGGTTTACCATCATTTGCTAAAAAATTAATATAATTGTATAATTAAATGTTTAATATTAAATTTATAAAGTAAGTATAGTCACAAATATTCAATTACAAAATAAAAATAAAAAATGATTCCATTAAGCTATAATTTTTATATTTAATATTTCAATGCTAAATTATTAAATTAACTTATTTGATAAAATTTATTTATAAATGATAACTGTTTACAAACGTTTTTTAAATAAAATACATTTAATTAAGCTTAAAAATAACCAAATAAATATATTGTTTTTACATAATGTATTTTATTTAAATATTATTAATTTAATGCTTACTACCTAGTGCTAAAATTCAATTTTTGTATGCATAGAAAAAAAAGTGCTGTACCGCAGCATCTGCAGCATTATTCGAAACATGCTTACAATGTTTTAAAACATTTTGTTTGTAAATGAAAATTATTGAGAGGGCTTATTACTATTTGCCAAAAAATTATACTTATTATATAAATAAATTTTTAAAATAAAAAAAAATAAAAAAAATAATTAACTTAATTGCAAAATGTATAATGTATGCATATTTACAAACATTTATTTACAAAATAAAGAAAATATTTACATTTACTTATTGTTTTTATATTTAAGATTTTAATGTTAAATTGTTAGCAAAACTTATTTTAAAAATTTTTAGAAATGCTTACAAATGCTTACAAACGTTTTATATAAAAACATTTTTTTATAGAAAAATAATAAAAACTATTTTACATAATGTATCTTATTTACATATTATTAATTTAATCTTTATTAACGGCTGCTAACATTTAATGTTTGTTTGCATGTTTGTTTGCTGTATCGCAGTATCTGCAGCATTATTCAAAACAAGTTTAAATGTTTTAAAACATCTTGCGTGTAAATGGAAATTATTAAAAAGGCTTACTACTACTTTCTAAAAATTAGTATATTTGAATAATTGAATTTTTAATATTAAATTTATAACATATGCATATTCACAAAAATTCAAATACAAAATTAAGAAAAACATGTACATTGACCTATTGTCTATATATTTAATATTTTAATGCTAAATTGTTAACTTAACTTATTTTATAAAATTTATTTATAAATTTTAAATGCTTACACACGTTTTATTAAATAAATTATTCTTATATAACTTATTTTAAAAAAATATTATTAATTTAATGCTTACTACCTCGTGCTAAAATTTAATTTTTGTATGCATAGAAAAAATGTGCTCTACCGAAGCATCTGCAGCATTATTCGAAACATGCTTGCAATGTTTTAAAACATTTTGCTTGTAAATAAAAATTATTGAGAGGGCTTACTACTATTTGCCAAAAAATTATACTTGTTATATGATTGAATTTATAAAACTAAAAAAATTAAAAAATTAATTAATTTAATTGCTAAATGTATAACGTATGCGTATTTACAAACATTTGTTTACTAAATAAATCATATTTAGATTAACCTATTATTTTTATATTTAATATTGCAATGCTAAATTGTTTGCTAAACTTATTTTAGCACATTTATTTATAAATTAATATTGTTTGCAAACGTTTACTAAAAGAATGCTTTTAATGCATTTTTATTATAAAAAACGGATACATACTTTTTTACATAATGTATTTTATTTAAATATTATTAATGTAATGCTTACTATCTGCTGTTACAATTTAATTATTGCATGCTTACAAAAAAAGTCGCGGTATGGCAGCATCTGCAGCATTATTCAAAAATTGTTTAAATGTTTTAAAACGTCCTGCGTGTAATTGAAAATATTAGATAACTGTTGTAAAAAAATTAACATATAAACAAACTTTTGTTGTAAAATATATATAAAACAGAAAAAAATTAAATCAAAACAATATTTTATTTATGCACGCATACAATTGAGAGTATTTTTAAACATTTGTTAATAAAAGTAAACAAAAAATTTTTTTAAATCATTTTTGTTTACCTATTGTTGAAACATTTAATGCAATTTATAATGTTTTATTTAATTAATTATTTTAATATGCGTTTATAAATTAAAAACGCATACAAATATTTTTTTGTAAATTAATAAAAACAAAAAATCTAAATAATCCAATGTATTACAAATTGTTTTTGTTTAATGTTAATTAGAAACCTATTAGAAATTACTAAATATTAAGTTAATTTAGTCAAATGTTATTAAAGTAATTTATTTTGCATTAATTATTAAGTGCTATTATCTGTTTTGTAAAATTACAAACGTTTAAATAAAAAACAACATTATGTATTTATTGTTTAATTAGGTTAAATATATTTAATTGTTTTATATATTTTTAATACAATTTGTGTTTAATAATTATTTTAATGCATGCGCTAATTGCAGTTGTAATTTCCTGTTTGTTTAAAATTAACGATTACAAATTCTAATTTAGTGTTATTATTTAGTTATTATTTATTTTGTTACAATAATATTAAAAAAATACAATAAAATATTAATTTTTTTTAAAATGTTTTTTAAATTGTATTGTAAAAGCGTAAACATTTGCAATGCTTTTTGTGTACCATCAAAAAATAAATACCTTACTTATATTAAAAAGAATATGTTGTATTTAACAAATGTTTAATAGGATTTTAAAACAGTAAAATTCCTGTTATGTTTTGACATAATTATTATTAATTGTATTTAAATATATTTTGTTTAAATAATGAAATATGTAAACATAACACAAGCTAAAATAAAAATAAATATATTTGTTGTTAATTACTGTTTAATAATTATAAAAACAATAAAATTTATTTTGCTTTATTTATAAATAATAAACATATTTAAATTTTAAAAATGTGTAAATTATGTTTTATTTAAATTTAATTTCTATTAATGTGTATTATTATTTTAATTACAAGCACGCCAAAGCATTTAAGCTATGTAATTACAAGCACATTAAACCAGTTGGCTTTAAAAATATATATTATTAATAATGTGTTATAATTATGTATAGGTGTAAGTCAATTATAAAGGTAATACACATTTTTAACTATAAATGTTTTTAATAATATAAATAAAATTGTTTATATGTAATACGTTAATTTACTTGTTGCTTATTTACCGTTTAAAAACAAAAAAAATGCACATAATACCAAGTTGTAAGTAATTGAATTACAATTGTTTTAATTAACAAAAAATGTTTAGTTTAAATAAATTATAATTAACGGTAAGTTTTATTAAGAAACACACTACTAATTTTATAGTGTAATTTGCAGGAGCGTTTGACATATTTTCTACATTGTAAAGCATTGTGCATGTTAATATAAAACATCAAACTAGTTTAAAACTATAAATACATGTTGGTTTACATTGTTTTACAAATAATAATATATCTAAATAATATAAATTTTACATTTTTTGTTTAATAATTGTATACGTACATATAATTAAATTTGTTAACCAACCCTTTAAAATACAAAAATAACATTTAATTCCGAGATGTTGAGAATTAAATGTACATAAATACGATTTTTACCTAATCTAATTTAATTTAATTAGTTAATCAAAATTTAGCGTAATTAGATTAAAATTAATATAATAATTTAGACAAAATTACTCAAAAAAAACATTAAAATCTTTAAAATATCAACATTGAGCCTACTTATTAAATTATGTATTTTTTATTTTACCAATTTATTTTAAACAAGGGATTTTTTTTAATTATTTATATTAAATTGTCAAAAACAAATTAAAAAAATTAATTAAAACTAGTAATTTTCATATTAGTTAATTTAATAAATATATTAAAAATTAAAACAAATTTATTTGCAAAATAATTAAAATGTGAAGATTGCAGACAGTCATTGTTTTTATTATTGTACATAAAAACATGCTTTTTTTTGCAAAATAAGTATTCTACAATGCAAAATTATTTTATGTTTTGCACGTTACTCAATAAGTATATTGTTTTAAAATTTTGTGCAAATACAATAAAAAACACTGTAATTATTTTCTATTAATTGCTAAAAACATTAAAAAGTATATACAACCATTTAATATAAGGAAACTGTAAAATTAGCCAATCTATATAAATACCGGATTCAATACCAGATTTGCAAATGTAACAATTTTACAAGTTTATGCCTATGCTGCGTCTGGTACTAATAATTGCAAAATATGGTTTACAATCAGTTTAAAAATGTGATAAATGTTGGTGCAAAAAAGACATTGACATATTAATTGGTAATTTCAACTCAAAATTAAACAAATATACAGTTTAACATTTCTCAAATGTTAGACCACGTGACTATCCTGATAGCATAAGTAATTTTAATAATAGGGTTTTAACATTTATTGTACAATAACGTGGATATTTTACAACGTCATAACAACAAACCAAATTTATTATATTTGTATTAATAACAAAAATATTTATTACAACATATTCGTGGACATTACAGTGTAAAATTAAAGAATAGGAACTGCAAAAAGTACGTTTATTTTTACATACCAAAATTAAGCAGTTAAACAATTGCAAACTAATTTTACTATTATTTAATTGTTTATTTAAATATTTAAACAACTATTTAATAAAAACATAATATTGCTTCAATAGCAGTTTCAAACTATAAAACATTTGCTCAGCATATTAAACGCTAATAAAGCCATGTATTAAATAATGCTATGCTAATATTTGTGATAAATTATTTAATATAATTTTAAAATTTTATTATACATCACAATTTGTATAGCAATAAAAAATAATATTTTTATTTATTAAAACTTAAAAACAAACATATTATTTTGTAATAATAATAATAATAATTTTATTTAAACTACATGTTTACCGTATTGACTATATTTACACTTATTATTATATTACATTTTATTTTATTTTATTTTTGTTATTTATACTACTACTTATTAAATAAATTTGTTGTTTATAATTATTGGTATTATTATTAATAATAAAATAATTTTAACGTTTAATGTAGATCTATAAATATATTTAAATAAAATTAATAAAGATAATTATAATAAACGCATGGAACATTTATGTAAACATACATTAACTAATGCTTTGCTATAACTTGTTATATATTATTTATTAATATTTTATTTTTAAAATGTATTATAATAATCATAATATACAACATTATTGCTATATTAATAAAACATAAAATACTTGTTTATTAAAACCTAAACACTAACAGAAAATCTGCTTTAGAAACTTGAATAGATAAGCAACAAACTACAAACTTTATAATATAAACAATTTAACCAAAATTTACTATTTGTTATAATTGTAATTTTAAATTGTAATGATTAAGTGTATTAATCTAAATATTAATACGTAATTGTTTATAATTTTAATTAAATTATTTATAAATAATACGTTATTTTGTATGGTGTTTATTTACGTGTTAAAACAACCAAACATAAAATAATAGAGCATAAACCGACGTAGTAAATAATAAATTGTTTACTTTATGGTACACAAGATTTTTATTGCAAATAATACGTAGGTTTTACTAACAACGCATCTTTAATTAAAAAAAATATTTTACGAAAGTATTTAAAAGAAGGTTTCAAATTGCAAAGCATTGTATATGCACATGGAATCAATATTATTATTTACCATTGTTTGTTCATAACGTAATAACATTATTTGACTAAATTTTTATTATAAAAAGTAACAAAATTGACTATTTTATTATGCAAAATATTTATTTATTACATTTACACAACCTGAACGTATTTTGCATACATTCAGTTATAACATTAAACAAAAAACAATGTTTAGAAAGCATTTATATTTTTGTATTATTTTAATACTACATATATTTATAAAAATAAAAGTCTATAAATTAAATGTTTACATTTATTTAAAATACACAAATAATTCTTAAAACACATAAGTGTTTATTACACATTGTATGTATTTAACTAAATAATTTTGCGTAATGTATTTTACATTAAATAATGATTAGTGTCATTTAGATTGGTAAAATTACAAGCATAAATTTATACTTTATATTTAATAATAAATAACAATAAATATAATTACATTAGTTATTTAGTTATATTAAAACTGTTTAATTGTTTTTTTATATTTTGTGACCAAATTGTGTTCAATAACTATATTGATGCATACACTAAATACTATATACATTAATTTTTTTAAAAGATTTAAAATAAGAAATCTAACCTGATGTTTAAAATACACAAACATTTAATTAAGTTTTAATACTGAAAATAAAATAAAAAAATTTTTAAATTATTTTTTATAAAATGTGTTGTAAAAGTTTAAAATTTGCGATAATTGTACTACATCATAAATAAGTAAATATTTCCTACTACAAAATTATATATTTTTATATTTGTATTTAATAAGTAATATAATATATGTAATAAAATGAACTAAAATCCATTATTTTATGTATGATTTTAATTAAATATATTTAACCTTTTTTTAAAGCATAAATATTAATTTTTTTGTTGATACACGGTTATTATTATTGTTAATTATTATATTTACCATATTTATATTCAAATGTAAAACTATTTTAATTATATTATTATGTATTTGGTGTTTTTGTTACAATAGAGAACAATCCATTTGCATTTTTATATAAAAAGTTTTATTTTTGTTTTTAAAATACATTATTTAACATCTTAAAAATAAATAAAAAAATTTGCATTTTATAAAACTTGTTTGATATATAAAAGTTTTTTTTTTAATTTACTATAATAAAAACAATGATTGATTACAATATTTAAACAAAAATTATTTCACACTAGAAAATTTAAATTGTTTTTATTTTTAATATATTTATTAAATTAATTAATAAAAAAAATTTTAATTTTTAGATTATTATTTCTTTAAAAATACATGCCTAATATAAACAAAGATTTTTGCACCAAACTTTTGATTGGTAAATGAAAACAAATTAATGATAATTTAATATAAATAATATTTAAAATCTTTTGTTTGATTAATATTAGTACAATAAAAAAATATCTAATTTAATGAATAAGGTCAATGTGGCCAGTTTAAAAATTTTGGTAAATTTGGTGGTAATTTTGTCTAGTTTATTGTATCAATTTACATAGGATTACCCTAAATATTTTTTAACTAATAAAGTAAAATATAGTCAAAATGTATGTTAAAAACGGAGTGCTGTTTAGGATATTTTAAAAATTTGTAAAATAAACAATTTTAGTGTAAAAAATTGTTTGTGAATAAAACATTTAACCACGTATACATAAATGAATTAAATGGATCTACAAGCGAAAAGTATGTTTATTTTATTATTATAAAACTAAACAGAAATTAAATAACAAAATTAAAGCAAATAAAATAAGAAAACATAGAAACATTTAATACTGGGTTTTCAAAAACTTTATAAAACTGCCAACAAAAAATATTTTATTTGGAATATTTCTGTTATATTTAGCTGTATACAAATATTCAGATTAATAGAGTTTACCAAAATGTAAGAAATTTATTTTAAATAATTTTTAAAATATTGGAATTAAAAATGTGCGTGCTATTATTTACGGATTTTGCACTCAAAATTCAAAAATTAAGTGTAGTGTGTATTTTGTTAAATGTTGTAATATATTTGCAAAATAAGTTGTTTTTGTGTGTTATCTACATAGAGAATGTGCTATTAAGTGTTTAAAATTACAAAAAGATTCCGTACAATGGAAATCTAAAACAGAGAATATTGTATGTGTTATTAAAAATTAAGTTTTAAAGGTTTTTAATAGTATCTTGATGGACTAAGATAGAAAATAAATAGCAAAAGTTATAAAATACATTAAATATTATTAAGAAAACTTACCACCACCTAAAATTTAGTACATTTGCGTAATTGAATTTTTAAAATTAAACTTATAAAGTATGCATATTCACAAATAAATAAATACAAAATTAAGTAAAACATGTACATTAACTTATTGTCTATATATTTAATATTTTAATGCTAAAGTGTTAACTTAACTTATTTGATAAAATTTATTTATAAATTTTAGTTGTTTACAAACATTTTATTAAATAAATTGTTCTTATATAACGTATTTTATTTAAATATTATTAATTTAATGCTTACTACCTGGTGCTAAAATTTAATTTTTGTATGCATAAAAAAAGAGTGTTGTTCTGCAGCATTTGCTGCATTATTCGAAACATGCTTACAATGTATGAACACATTTTGTGTATAAATAAAAATTATTGAGAGGATTTACTACCATTTGCAAAAAAATTATACTTATTATATGATTAAAAATTAAAAACTAAAAATTTTAAAAATTAATTAACTTAATTGCAATATGTATAATGTATGCATGTGTACAAACATTTGTTTACTAAATAAATAATAGTTACATTAACTTATTATTTTTATATTCTATATTGCGTTGCAAAATTGTTCGCTAAACTTATTTAAAATATTTTTAGAAATTACAAATGCATACAAACGTTTTATATAAAAAACATTTTTTTATAAAAAATTAATAAATACTATTTATATATAATGTATTTTATTTCCATAAT